>JAHWFP010089858.1:187758-222051 GCA_023313725.1 Lithobius niger
GGGGGGGGGGGGGGGGGGGGGGGGGGGGGGGGCAGGGAAGAGGGGAACATTAAAGCTAGTGTATTTTTAAGAATTCTGCGCAAATTTGAACCTTTTCCAGCAACTTGAGATGCAATTTTCTCAGAATTCATTTCAATTTTTTTCCAACAATATTTTTTTTTAAATGGCTTGGGTGTGTAGGCGGGGGAAGAGTACGGGACAGAACCCTGTAAGCTAACGTATTTTAAAGAAATCAGCGTGAATTTGAAAAACGTTAGAGCTGCAATTTTCGTTCGAAATTTAATTTCACAATTTTCCCCAAATATTTTTTTTAAGCAAGGGCCTCCTGTAGTATTCATGTATGCGTGTTTGAATGTGTGATGGGGTAGGATCCAGGACGGATCCCTGAAGCTGGCAAATTTTAAAGAAATCGGAGTGAATTTGAAAGGGTTTCCAGCAACTTACAATGATGCAATTTTCAGACGAGTTCATTTCAAATAAAAAAAAAAAATATTTAACAAAGGCCTCCTGTAGGCTAGTGAGGGCCTCTCCGGGTTCCTGGGTGGCCCAATTCGTCACTGGCCAGTGCTCATTGTGCTTAATAAATTAAGCTAGCCACTAAAAGGTAATTCGCTAATTTTACAGTTTCACTTCTAGATAATATTCGAAAACTTGAAAACAACCCAGACATTAGAAATTGCCTACTCACCAACTGAATAAATTAATTTTTAAGTACCTAACAGATAAATTCTTATTGCATTTTAGATTACAACCCGATATCAATATGCACATCATTATCAGACAATTAACTCTTTCATATCTCATTAAGCAAAAAAAAAACCATCTCCAGAAAACTTGGGCTATACGAAAAAAACGGATCGTCTTCCGACTATGCCTTTTTCGGAAATCAAAACACACAAACCTGATTTTCCAATTACTGATGGCAGCCCCCAATGGAAATCATGGTAAATTTTAGCCTTAGGGAACTACACTACTCCGAATTCAATTTCAGCTTTCAGTGATTTAGAAAATAAAAAAAAGTCTGATGATTGCAGCTGGGTGTCATTTGATAAGTCTCTGTTCCTCTCCATAGATGGAAATATTCTTTTAAACAGTGTGGACACAAAACTTACTCTCGACCCTGCTCCTCCCCCTCCCCCCACCCCCCCACCACCTTCTGGCTTGCCCATTTATGATGGAGTCCGGAGGAGCTTATTGACGTTCTCAAACCTATTTTCTCAACGACATTCCAGCAATTTAAGGAACTGTACTTTAACCAGCATAATGGTTGCACCTATGGGCATTCAAATTTAACCTGTCCGTGTGATATCCTTATGAATGATGTGGACACAAAGCTTGTAAAACAAAATTTCGGAGCGGATTTTTTTTTACAAAACAGTTTGTCCACAAAACATACATGTGCGCATTCTTGAGTTTTTGAATGCAGTGTACCAGTCATATTTTTTCCGTTGATTTGACGCTCCACATTAATACTCACAGATAAGTAGAATTTCTGCACTTCTACAAACCCCTCCCCTCCCACCGAATTTGCAAGATTTGCAAGATTTGCAAGATTTGAATGATTCATACAAGGTTTACATGATTTGTCCAAGATTTGCAAGGTTTAAATGATTTATGCCAGATTTACGTGATTTACAAAATTAATACTAGATTTACAAGATTTGAATGATTTACACAAGATTTAGATGGTTTACCCAAGATTTGCAGATTTACAAGATTTGTACAATATTTACAACGGATATGCAAGTCTAAATCTTGGATGTACGAGATTTCTAGCTTTGTCGAACCCCTCGAGGACATGTTAGGGCGCGTTTACGCAGCGTCTCGCCTTTGCATTCTCGCAGCTAGAACTCAATCGCGTTGGCAAAGGCGGCATTGCCATGGTAACAACGCTAAATGGATTAGCTAAATCCGACATCGTTTGAGTAAATACTTGCAGTCTTAGAATCCGTGCCAATAATATAAAGAATTCCTCGTGACGACACAATTTTCCCAAACACTTCTGAACTCACGTTATTTGCTGTTTTCGTTGCGAAGCGGCAGACATAAAACCGCCGCCATGTTGGAATTTGAGGTGATTTCTAGCTTCTAGTTGCGAGAATACAAAAAGCGAGTGGTTGCGTAAACGTGCCCTTATTGGTGGGATAGGGGGTGGGATGGAAATTAGGGGAGCAAGACGGAAATCAAATAGCCTCCAGCGGTTACAGTGGTTGGTACGCGTGAAATTGTTACGTTGTTGAATTAGGCAGTATTGAATGACGTCGTTAGGGTTGTGGGGGGAGGGAAGTCTTGATGAAAACGTAAGTCCGAAAATGGGTAACGGTTGTTACTGCAACTAGTGGTCGCTCGCTCATGTTCATGCATCGTGTAAACAACAACAGCACAAGACAAAAACGCTAAGGTACAATGCATTAAACTATATTAGTAAAGGGGCAGCAACCTTACGTTGGCTAAAAGAGGAGGGGAGAGGGGGCAGTGAACGTTCAGGCAGCACCGAGCAAAAAATGGGAAATAGCAAAAAATTCTACCTGGACAAAATCTTCCACAATTATTTCCCGGTACAGATTTTTCAAACCCCCATGGACTTTCACTATGTAGGAAAACCATTGTGAGGTACTATGGGAGTGGACGATAAGTTTCGAGTCGAGCTCAATTCCTATGCACTCCTTACTGCACAGCTAGGGGACTATACACATAGCATAACATATTAGGCATCGGCATCAAGTTTTCCCCTTGAACCGACCCTGGGTTTAGCTCCAGAGTGACAGCTTGCAGGCTGCCACTCCACCACCAAGTCCCGATTCCGGCCCAGCCGGCCAGCTTGTATACTGACCAGGACGGGGGGGGGGGACCCCCCTTCAGGTTTTACGTCACGTGACAGGCTAACTGGCACGAACCGGTTCCGACTAGTTGAATTGAGGAGCAAGCTCGTTACCCGGCTGTTGGCGCTCTGCCAATAGCTGCGTTTAGGCAGATATTGAGAGAGTGCACAAGCAGCGCATGTAACTGCAAGGCGCACCGCGTAGTGGCGCCTCGCTATACATTTTAGCGTGTTACACCATATTCACAGCAAATTTCCACAATTGTCTGAAATTTCACACGGACCTCGTCCTGGTGATGAGGCACATTCCGAACCCCTGCCAATTACCGGATTTCATGGAGCGCTAACTAGTACGACCCTTCAGCAGCCATTATAGTACTCCTGTTCGGGTTCCACTACTGCAGAAAGAAACGTAGAGATCCCCCTCACCACGGATCGCAGTTTAAGCGTGAGGTTGCGAGCCAACGGGTCCTCAAAATGGCAGAGCTAGATTTGTGATTGGCCAGAAGTACAAATTGCCGCGTGCACAAATAACTCAACCCCCCCCCCCCCCTCACCTTCTCCAACTAGCTTACGTCAAGCAAGAAAATGGGGAGGGAGGGAGCGGGAGAAACGCAGTGAACCACTTGATCACCCGGCGTGCGCTGATGATTAATTTAAAATCAATACTGAAGTGCAAGCTACGGCGCTACGGCTTTCAATCTGTCCTTCAATGGCGGTTGCCGGCCTTGCCAAGCGAACGAAAGTAGGCGATCTAGAGCTTACAACACGATGTCTGTCCTATGCTCTACCCCCTAGGAGGGATATTTAAGGCGAGATCGGTTCTCACTGTTTAGCCCTATTCAAAACCAGAACC
Source organism: Lithobius niger (assembly GCA_023313725.1). Taxonomy (NCBI): domain Eukaryota; kingdom Metazoa; phylum Arthropoda; class Chilopoda; order Lithobiomorpha; family Lithobiidae; genus Lithobius; species Lithobius niger. The sequence continues at coordinate 191,436 of JAHWFP010089858.1, forward strand.
TTTCCGTAAAAAACTGAACTTGACAACGAAATTCACAATGCATTTCCACCTAAACCTTCCTCAAGTATCCAATCTGGCGTAAAGTCCGTTATTAAGTGTTGAGTTAGAGGCTTATTTTGTGGCGATCATTGGTACGTGCGACGGCTCCTCAACACCAACACCACAGTTAAGAGACTGGCAACCAACGTAACGTGGGATCACGCTACAGGTTGGGGTAATTCCAAATTAAAACCTAGCAGATGGAATAAGGCACAAAGTCGTGGTTCAGTTCTAGTGATGTTTAATAATTAATTTGAGAGATGATCAGTGCAGGCTTGCCTGATTTATGGGAGCGACGCTTGACTTGGTCAAGGCCTTAAATGGAATGCCAAAATGAAAGGCTTATATCGGGGTAAGTTGGAATTATGGTGGATTTCGGGCTCTGCTTTGGATTGAATGGTATTTTGCAGTTGCGGGGTTGCAGTGAATCACTGTCAAGAGGTTTGGTCCGGATCTAATTTAAGTTGGGGGAATTGGGACAAAATGAGAAATATTTCTAATTAAGAAAGCCGAAATTACCTGTGGATGTGGGTCGATGGAAGGCTCGTGGCGGTGAATGCTATTTCGGTTCATCCCCCTGATTGTTGAAGACACCGGATTGAAGACCGGAGTGTGCTTTACCTCAACTGGGCGCTCCCCTGGCACTATGCTTTGTGATGGTTTCTTTGTTTTTTTCTGTATTTGCTGGGATTTTCTTGTGTTAGCAAGTAAGTAGGATAGGCCTGGCCGCATGGTGTAGTGGGCCACTTAGGCTCAATAAACTAAACTAACTAAACTTGAAAACAAGCGGGCACGAGCCATTACAATTGATAATGTACACTAACCTACAAGCAAGTTGTATGTTACGTATTGTTACAATTATTGGTCACCGAATTGAATTGAATTGAATTTTATTAGAGCTGTGATCCGCAGTCATGTACAGCACCAACTGTAAACACTTGAATTTTATTAGAGCTGTGACCCTTAACCAAGCACTCTGCACAGACTACAAAACTACAAACCAACAAAACAACACACTACAGAACATCATCTCAGCAAACAATGGCTATTACTTTTGAAGTGATGATGGGCAGTTACAATATGACGTCACGTAGACCTTGGACGAGATTTCGCAAGTGACGTCATCAGTGGGACTTCGTTGGGGGTGGCACGAGTTCAACATTTGCAATGCGAAATAAATCTCACAACAATTTCACATTCTAAATTACGATCCTGGTCTTGAGGGGTGCTATCTATGTGTAACCTGCACAAAGGATTATGTACGGGCCAGCCGGCGAATCAGTCGTCACATAAATCCATTAGAAGGGTTCCAGAGTTCCGACAACAAACCATGCCTTAACTTTGAAGTCTGTTCCGATTTCGAAGTGATTGCTGTCGTGTAGACTATCTATTTAGCTCTTTGCTTTGCTAGCTTGTTTAACGACTGATATAAATCACGGAGCAAGAAAGACCCATAAAACTTTGTCCTTCACTCTTTTCTGTTTTCGTTTGTCATCGTTTACTTTTCCCTATTCTTCTCTTTTTTTCTTTCTAACCGATAAAATACAACCATTAAAGACTTGACAGCGAGCAAAACTAATATTATGTCAATTTTATTGTCCTAATCGGAGTCATAACTTATTGAAAATGACACAATGATGTTCTTGTAATTACAATGAAGACATTCCGTTCTTCCCTATACCATTGTTATTTATGGTTATCTCATTTGATTTTGGATTGATGACATGACAAACAAAACAAGCTGGAGCTGCTTACACGGACAAGTGCATGTGCCGAGTGGCTCATGGCTTCCATCCAGATTGATGGTAAGTCCTGTCCGGACGATTTTACAGGATGTGGGGTGGATGGCTTTTTTTTTTTCCAAGTTTGAAATCCAGCTTTCAAATTTCAGTGTCCCTCTGAATAGGTTCCATTCTAACTGAAGTGTTATAATAAAAACTATAGCCGATTCGCTCGCTAACGCTCACACATTCGGCGGCGTCTCGCTGCGCTCGAGCAGATTTCTTGTTGCAACGTATGGTGCTGACAAACATTCCCAGCAAGAATCAAAAATTGACGCAAAAATGTTCAAGGAAGTGATCCGGATAAAGTGCGCGTTTTTCTTAGTGCGTCAGTTCATAACACAAATGATAAACAAAACTAAAAAAAATCGTAAAATAATTTCAATGTTGCAGTAGTGTTTCACGTGGAGTAAACATTACTCCAGCCATAGGAGAAGAAAGTGTTGGGATAGAAAAGAAACTGCCTGTCAGCTCATATCAACGCACTCTGTTACGCTTCCATGGCAACCCAGCTCGTTAACGGGAAGCGTGCTCCGCCATATTGGTTTGTCTCTTATTTTGGCCGAGTTCGTCAATCGCTGTTAGCCATGTAACTACTAATTCGCGGTAAGCAGCTGAGTGGTGTTTTTTCGATAGAATTGCTGTCTAACTGTCATTGTGTTGTCACATGTATTTGCAATGATGCATGCTCTATGTAAACTACCCGAAAACGATGCTGTAAAAAGTAACATCACAGTGGTGCAACTCATTCGTTCTCCGTATGTAAAAGCTAATAACCATTTTCTAAACCAATAAAGGAAAATCATGGAATGTAGGGTTTGACACGTTACCTGAACGGACGTTTACAGAAGGAATTGAAGTATCGCCCTGTGCTAATTTGAACGAGGTAACTTATGCAGCGTTCTATTTTAACGCCGAAGGTGATTGCGTGAAAATGCGCTTACAATCGTCCATTCACATCCACTATTCGTGTACAGATGAAGCGCGCAGTCGGTGTGCGCCCGTTGCTATGAATGAACATACTACAGCGCAGGCGCATTGCTATGAATCTAATTCCGCCGCGTCCTCCTTTGATAGGAAAGGATACCGACGCGTTCGCGTTAAGTTTCTTTTTCCATCCCAACCCTTTCTTCTCCTATGCACCAACATATTGCTTTTCTATCTGTTTTTACTTTGGTGTCGTTATTCTTGGGCATAAACGATCAAAGGAGTTCCTGTTTTCTACTACTTCCTATTGTTGAAATTCGTATGCCACTGACGCACGTATATCACACCCAAAAGATCAAGCAATTTCTCGGAATGTAGTGCACTTTTCACTATGCTTCAGCTCATAAACAAACCTATTTTGCCTATAAAACGTGACTATACCCTGTATTAATGTAATTCCAGAGCTGTAATGTTGGCATGATGTATCTACCTGTTAGATATGTTGTGCTGGTCCCTGTCATATTGAAACAAATAAGTGAGCAAGCGTTAATTGGGTCTCTTCAAGAACATTCGAGGACAAGTTTTTCCCATCTGAAACTTAAAACCGTCGGCTGAAGATGCCTGTATTGCCTCCCTCAGCAGAGTTTCATGGATGGACCACCCTGACCGAGAGGAAATTCATTTTGCACCCCAACTTCACAGAAGTCGCATCTAGTATTTGAGCGTGGCCCCTGGTAACCCTGCAATGGCACGGGTCGAAAAACGGTGTTGCATTCAAGAAAAATACATGAGCCTTACTGTGTCAGCAAGATCCTGCGTAACAATTACTACTGTCTCCGGGCTTCACTGCTTGGTTGTTTTGGGACCTGATCACGGTTTATGCCTTGTTGTTAACTCATATTTCATAGGTCCTGGACGGTCGCGGTGGCCTCGGAAAAGCTATAGCTTAGCTACAGACAAAACATAGCAACCAACTTAAAAACTAGCTAAATTTACCAGACAGAGCACACAAGGTCGTAACCGCCCTTAAGTTTCTGTAATTAAAAGTGATAGTTTGTGCAGACACCCCCACACAGATCCACGGAGGAGACGTCCTTGACAAATCTGAGCTTGCAACCAGAATCCAAGAATCCAGTCGACAATACAATTTATTTATATAAGGGCCCCAACGCACACGGCGACCAGGTCGCTGCAGCCAACGAGAATGGAAACGGTATGTGGTAGCAACGCGCACTTATATGCGGCCAACTGTATATGTAGCAACGCGCACTTGGCCGCAGCGGCCACTGGGATCCCGGGCGGTGTGGAGGCGGCCACTGGGTTCCCGGGCGGTGTGGAGGCGGCCACTGGGATCCCGGGCGGTGTGCAGGCGGCCACTGGGGTCCCGGGCGGTGTGCAGGCGACCACTGGGATCCCGGGCGGCGTGCAGGCGACCCCAGCGCGACCATACTTGTTCCTTGTTCATTTTTCACCACGTGATCGAGAATTACCAATGAAATACGGACGTGGCCACTCGGCACTCGCCATGTTTTTTTTGGCAGCGACGACCACTGGCCGCTCAGTGCGCAGGAGCCCTAAGCGTTGCTCGTGTACTCCCAATTGCAAAACAGAATGCAACAACGGCATGACAGCTTGACCTTGCTCGTTATTATGCTTGGTCCACTTCCGTGGTCTGTGCTGAGTCATTACAATTCTGAACTTTCCGATTTGACGTTGTGTCAAGCTTTCGGCTTATGTTTATTTGTATATTGCCCCAATTTTAGCTTAGAATATTTAACAATGCTGTTTTTTATCCGTAAATGAATCAGGGGATAATTGATTAAGTGTTTGTACACCGTAAGAATTGGTAGGCTAGGTGAGATGGCCGCATTTTATGATGCTAATCCAGCAAATATGTGCCGTAGCACCAATGGTTGTCAGTATTTTATCAATCATTGGACCCAATAACGAGTATATATCGACTGGTAATAAGAAGACTATAGTTGATGTAAAATTGGTGCATCTACAAAATTTAATTCAATAGGGTAATGGCACGTTGTAGGATGTACTAAAACCAGAACGTTTGTTGGTGTCTAGTTTTGAACATCGCCATTTTAGTGGGCGACTGTAAAACCCAGTACCCCGTGACTTCCGGGGCAGTTGACCTTGAGTGTTCAGCTAAACGACTTTTGCTGCAGTGCTGCTCATGTGCAGAACTACATCTCCTGGACCTGAACTTTCCGCACAGGAAATGGAATCAAGGGAAGTCGTTTCCATTAGCACTGGCAGAGTAAACGCAGTATTCATATCAAAAGTTTAAATGCGTTTTAATAGTTTCACTTATTCAATTTAATTGTACCTCAACAACGTTTAAAAATGTTTCTTCAATATAGGGTAAAGCCATTTTGTAAATGAATTGGAAAGGGAATTTCTGTAAAGCATGGTTACGCCGTAAAATATTGTTAAGGCTTTCTTTTTGTTTTTTCCTACTTTCTTGCAAATTCCGTTGTATAACACCCTGTCTACAAGTAGAAAAGGTTTGTTGACCCATGACAGGTTGTAATGTCACTAAGAGGTTTTGTGTTGAGTTGGATTTTGTGTGTCTGTTTGTGTGTGAGTTTGTTTATTTGTTCGAGTTAGCCCGATTTGAGCAGCGGCAGTAAGGGACCCCGATCTAAAGGGCTAGTGGCCACGAGCATGCATGTCGTGCCTCTCATGTTCCAACACTGTAGCCGCCCGCCGATAACTACGAGACAGCCTGTGGTTTACGATGCCTTAGTACCAGAATGCGTCAAAAAACACAACGGAAAAAAAAATCATTACAGCATCTCTTGCTTGGCCAAGTAAGGGCGCGTTAATGCAACGACTCGTCTCTGCATTCTCACAGCTAGAATTGAATCGCGATGGCAAAGGTGTCATTGTCATGGTAACAACGATGCCTGGGTTGGCAAAATCCGTCATCATCTAAGTAAATGCTTGCAGTCTTAAAATCCGTGACAATAAGAAAATAATTCCTCCTAACGAGTTAATTTTCCCATCGCTTCTGAACTCACATTATTGACAGTTTTCGTTGCGAACCGGCAGAGCTAAAACCGCCGCCATGTTGGAATTTCAAATAATTTCTAGCTTTTAGCTGCGAGAATGCAGAGGCGAGTCGTTGCCTAAACGCGTCCTAATTGTGATCTGCAGAGCGCAGTTATCCGAATGGGTTCTGTATTTTTCGAATGCACGTGATTTTTCGATATTATTCAAATTATTTTTCGAATGCACGAATTGTATTCGGAACTGGAAAAAAAAAACAGCGAGTGCTTGTGCGACGACGAATAATTGCAATGAGTTACTGAGAAACATTACCCACATTTAAAAGTAGCCTCGAGTTGTATATTCAACGGGAAATACCACGTAACTTTAAAAACAAAATGGAGGCACCAAGGCGAAAAAATTATCTGAAAATACCATACGTGACCAGTTTATCAGTGGTATTATCGATTCCTGTCGTATTTTCTGCACATATTCTATATAGGCGGTTTACGGATTTGTTCGTTCAGGGTTGTCTACAGTACTGACCGGATGTTGGATGTATAGCCCTTACGAGATTGGGTTGGACAATATGGCCGCCGAAAGCGCCGCTGATGCGATTCATTTATCTAGTTGCCGCATTTTGTCAACCGAGGGCGACACCCTCCGTACAAATTGCCAACGAATGTGTCGCTTTTTTTTTTTTTGCAAACGATAAGAAATAGCTTAACTGTGGCCGAGTGATATTTTTAACAACTATTTAAAAAAAAGTTTTTATAGATAATAAAAATTTGCCACCAAAAACTACGTAAATTTTTCAATTATTATTTCGAGAACTGCCACTAGCTGCCAATAGATGTCGCGCCTCTCCGTACAAAGATGCTACCCTCGAAGAACAGAACGTGACGAAATAGGGATGTTTTTAAAGTCAGCGGCTTGCTTGTTGAGCGCTGAGTTTGCTTGATTTTGGCTTTCTCCGCTTTTCCCATTTTCAAGCTGAGATTAAAAACGACATTATTTGAGGATTACTAGGCACAGACATGGCTGACAATGACAAAAGCAGTTGTTATATCTCTTTTCTCTGTTTTATCGCATTATTAGTAGCGTTTAAGAAGATGGGAGTAAAGACTAAGCAATTGAACTGCTGGCAGCTATCAACATCGTACTTATCACGCATGTATCACGTAGATTTATCGCATTTATTAGGGTTATTGCCGATTGTTGCTCTGCGGCAGTGGCGTATGCGCACTTTGTGCCCCCATATTAGCTGCGTAAGCTCAGCGAACTCAGCACCCTTTATCCTCGCTTAGTTGGCTGGCCAGCGACTGCCAAGCCGCTGACTTTAAAAACGACGGGAAAGTTCCTCAGCGGCAAGCGGCTTGAATTAAAAAACGGGAAAGCTGGCCTCGCTTCCAAGCAACTCGCAAGCCGCTGACTTTAAAAACATCCCTATTGAACCAGACGAGGCGGCCATTTTGTCTACTCCCCTAATATCGTTGTAGAGCGGGCCAGATAGTTTACTGGCTATGGTTCATTGATTAATAACGTGGCAGCGGTTTTAGCTCAGCAAGCTCGCAAGTTCAAAATCGACTGGGAAATTGTTTCGTCAGCAGCAACTTTTTATCTTACTGTCAAGGATTTTACTGTAAGCATTTACTCAAACGATGCCGGATTTAGCTCATCCCCATAGCGTTTTTATCATGCAGCGATTCTTTCGCCATCGCGGTTAAATTCTAGCTGCGATAATGCAAAGTCGATTCGGCAAAACGGGTACACACCTTTGTTCTTGTGTTGTGTGATGGACATGTTACTTTGGTTCATTTTCGGTTGTTGTGGTTGTAAATAGTTCTAGCAATGACCTCATCTATTTCAGTGTATACCGTTATCTCGTGTCACAGCCACTCGACACGACATGTTCATTTGTTCTTCGCGGCTCGACTTCAAACAAATGAACAATTTCAAGCTTTATCGATGTTGTTGTTTTCCAATAATTGCGGCATCCTTGGAAATTGCTCCGTTATTTGGTCGCCAAGCCGCGCGCCGACCCAAACAAACAGGCAATTTGTCTTCGTAATGGACCTTGTCCAGTTTGCATAAATTTATTATCGACCACCAATATGAATTATCGATGAGGTCAGGATCCGTCTGTCGGGATAATTTACTCCTTGCCGTAAAGCTAACGGGTCGACACTATATAGCACTCTTCAATACCAGTCATCGTCGTACAAATCGACACCACGTAGAACGTCACCTTAAAGGCACATTCCGCAAGGTCAACGGAAATAGTAGCTGCGTTGGGAATAGTATAGGGACGTAGTATTATTGTGTATAACTCTATGGTGGAGCCAGTAACTGGGTTAGCTGCACGGAGCACTGGAGGGAGAAAGGAAGATCGTCTTATTGAAGCCAATGTTATTAGACTGGATTTCTTAAGCCTATAACGCGCAATTTTTGTTGTTGGAGAAAACAACGTTCTTTTAAGCTTAAGAAACCGCTCTCAAATCACTCTCTTGACTAGAAGTGCCGTTTTTTCCGTTACATTTTAATCTAGTGCACCTTGTAGCTATTACCTCCAAATGGTGTCTCGTAGCCAATATGACGTCATTTGACGCTGCTCTATACGAAACAGCATCAAGTTAAAGATTGTGTCGTCACAAACCGGAATGATTTTTCGTATTTTAACATCACAATTTATAATTTTTAAGGCTAGTATATTATAATTTTTCTTCGACGATCTATTGGCATAATTAATTTTAATTTTTACCGCATTAATCTTTTAGATTTTTGATCTCACAGTAATTATTAGCAAACGATTAAAATTAGTACATGCGCGCACACAGATAAAACTTCAAGGTTATTGTAGGCGCGCAAAGGATCATATACGTGCAGGATACAGTAAAATATATAGTTTCCCCAGTATTCAACAGAAAATCTCGTAGACGCCACGTTTTAAATCGGATTTTTAGCAAGGGAAAGACTAATAGTAAGTAAATAGAACTTTGGGGCCGTACTTGATGTGGAAGATCGAGAAAAATGGCGCTAGGAGGAATGTCTCTTTAACTAATCCAATGTGATTAACCAGTACATTCTTTAATAAGCCTACTCGAATTGCCAGCCTATCTGCACTGGCTGTTTCATTAAAAAAAAAGACAATATGATCTTGAACGCATGGGTGGTGTTTAATGCTCCGTTTGCGATATGGGGATGGTTTACTGCGTCATGTGGTGTTTGTCGCCAAAGGCGTGTATCCCGTTTGTGTATTTTTGCTAACACTGATTAGAAATGTTGCTTTTCGTTTGCTTTGCTCACTCAATTAGCACGCTCAAGCATCGTTTATAAACAATCATTTTTCTCTGGTTACGCTGGTTGTCGATTTCTTGCAAATGTACTGACTAGTCCCAGAAAATGGCAGAAACAGGCGCTGGAGAGCTTACAGCGCTCCCCCAGACCCCCTAGCTGAGTTTTCCGGACCCTTTCAAAGGCAAAATCGTATATTTTGCAAAATAGAGGGCCCTGAATACTACTGCTGTCAACGCGCCATTAAGCCTCAATCTCCCCCGCCCTCTCCTCCCCCTGAATACAAATAACGGAGTGGGGGATCCGTTTCCCCCTTTCAGTATCCGTGCCGAGGGCCCTCAAGAGAGCCAGTCAAGACTCACGCAACTGTGTTGGACAATATGGCTGGCGAAAGCGCCGCCAATGCGATTGATTTGTCTTGTTGCCACTTTTTGTCAACGGAGGGCGACACCTTCCGTACAAAAATGCTATCTTCCTTGAACTACTTTCTGAGTAAACGAATCAATCTTAACTGAAGAGTTATGTGCAGTCGAGAATTTTAATAGCTTTGCGGCAAAAATACGGAAATTTATTTATTTGTACGTGTAAGTTTTAATTGTCCGGGTGATTACTGGGAAATAAGTTAGTGAATTAGTAAACTTATTTGCCAGTTGCCGCTATTTGGAAGTAGATGGCGGGACAAACTGTACGAATATTCACTGATGCAATTTGCTTGGCCGATTCGCGAACAGACCTCGAAGAAAATTGAAATGGACCACTCGTGGCGGCCATTTTGTCTACCCCCTAATATAGTCATAGGTCGGGCAGGACAAATTTTCGTCTAAATAGGTTTCTTCTAGCGATATTCTTAGAACTATACTACAATATTTGAAAGAGGATTACTTGTTTACGAAATTTCCAAAATCCCATTGTCAAGGAAAACTATTTCGTCATGAGGAATGAATTCTTCACCTTATTGTCACAGATTCTGCGACTGCAAGCGTACACACAACGGCTCCATTCTAGCCGCGAGAATACAAACTACAAAGCAGTATCGTAAGGGTGGGTTTACGCATCGGCAATTTTATCGCTCGCTATAGCTTTTTTACTTGGTCACTGCTAAGTCTGGTGGCTGCTTCATCTCGTCTTTATCGGAGCAGGCGGCATTCGAGTTGTCTATACGTAGTAACCAGGGCAATGACGCGGAGGCAGATCCTCTCATCAGAATACGATGCACGTGACACGATAGCGTCGACTTAATGAAAAAAAAGAAAGACGGCGGACTGATTGTTACAAGACGCCGGACTGAATTCTGAATGCCAGCATTCGATGGTTTGATTTCGATTCGATAACCCCGAAACGGACGCCGTGTTGGGTTTTGAATTCTCGTTGCGAGCAACTGTTTATTCTACCGTCGTCTGTTCATTGATAGAAGCTGCTTTTTGCGCGAGAACAGAGAATTTAGGAAATAGCGTGAAATGACAATAATGTTGTCGCAATGTTTAAAATCACTGTTGTACTTTGTTCTTTATTCGTATTGTTATTTATGATACATTTAATTTGTCATGTATTGCCGCGTTCATTGGAGCGTAGCTCCTCTATGAAGACACTCCAATCTAATCTTAGACCGCGCATCGCTCGAAAACCACAAGGACTATTCAAACCAACCTTTGCATGCAGTATATATAGCAAGGAAGGCTGGACAAGGTTTATCAAAAAAACCGGAATCGGACATGGGGTTGACGAACCATCAGGGTGACAAAATGGACCAATAGCAGGAACCAAAATCCAAACTACAACGAGACGGCGAAGCCTTTTTCTAATTGTTAAAGGCATCCGATTTTTAGAAGATTGATCGTTCAAAAATTGATTGTTGTTGTTGATTGTTGAATTCTCTTCTGGCCTCACTAGCAGACATGTGTCTGTTAACTGTAAGCAACTAAAAGCATATTTTGTAAGACTGGGCCGATTCCGATTGCCAATTCAGAATGCCCCATGTAATTCCTTACCGACATTTGCAATATCGGTAGAAATCGGGATCGGTATACAAAAGCCAGAGAGATCGATAATAAATCAAATTGAAGATACTTTCACATTTCGTCGACAGGTTTTGATGTAGGAATACACCAATTTCAAAGGCCGACCCTTTTTAGCCAAACATCCAAACAGCAAACATCCCGCTCCATTATATCGACAGCGAAAATGCCGAATGTCCTAGTTTAGTAAAAACTGGAAACCAATCGCAAATAAATAACGGTTGACCAGCAAATAGCGTTCAGCGAGCGAGAAGGTTTCGTTGCATAAATCCGTCCTTACAGGCCCTAAAATCTTGTGAGCGCCAATAGTACATTGCGAGAGCCTGTAAACGCCCCATAAGTATTAGATTCTGGATTTAAGTCGTGCTAACTAGTTTTGGGCTCAGCTTTGACACCTTGTCGGTCGCAGACGCCGCTTGTGACTTATGTGCCAAACCAACGGTCCCTGAACCATCCAACTCGATTATTTAACACCACTTACCCAGGGATCAAATGGGCGTTTCATAGGTTTCCATCGATTATAGGTATGTTATTGTGCGAGTTATCGCGTTCACCTGACTGTTCTTTTATTTGTTGGAACTGTGTGATAGGCCAATTGGTCTAGACAGTCTCAGTGTTGAGTAAACGAAAGGTGCACCAATGAGCCTGTGCCTACACCGCTTTCAACAAGAGCTAGGGAAACGGGAATGCTCACGCAGCGCTTTTAATAAACACGAAGAAATGAAGAATAAACAAGGATGCACCAACACTGCATCGGTAATTCGACGTGTTGTTTGGTACTGAAATACTGGAGGAGGATAAAAATGTGCTATTGACATACGCAGTTGAAAAGGCAGCATACCAACAGGACACTACTAAAAATCTGAATGCGTGGTGCACTGAACAACATACGTATTGCACATTATGTGACAAAAAATCCGTCTCCTAACTTTTGCTACTACAATACGGCAAATGAGTGATCATGTGATCATGTAAGAAACGACCACATAAGGAGTTCTTAACTGGCACAAAAAAAAACCTTGGAAGTTTCTTTGTTTTATAGTTTCCAGTCCTTTTCGTTCGTTTTCATCAGACTTTTGCATTTTTTAAATCTAGGTAACCCTACTTGCAGTAAATCCAGCATTAAATTAGGGGAGGTGGGATCGTGCTGCATGGTACGTAAGGTTGATTACTTTAAATTTATTTACTCTAAGTTTTATGCATATTAACAAACGATAAAATAACCACACGAAAATATAACACCATAATTTCATGTAGCCAGCTTTTGTTCAAGACAAAAAATACTCCTTATCCCCCCGCCCCCTCCATGAACATACGCAATTCAGCGATATTTAAGGCTGAACAAACACTGACGTAAACCTCAGTCTTCCTCCTTCCCGCCCGCCCCCGCCGTCCAACTAAAGAGAGACAAGATGGCAGCTGTGCAGCCAAGTTAGTTTCTAGGCCTAAAAGTGTAGGATCAGTTCTATAATGGCCTATGTAACTTGTTCTGACTACAAATATCCACAATGAACTAAGCTAAGACAAAGAATAGCCAGAACGGGTTAATATTTACTTTTCCCGTTAATTGGAGTTTTCCATGGTCGAAAACCTTTTTTCCATCGTACCACGCTACACGGAGTGTAGAATCATGAGTACATAACAGAATCTTACCGTTACAGCACTGACAACAACGGGAAGACGTTAACTCTTGCACAGTGAAGGTATTCCCGGGCAAAGAATGTAAGTGGACTAATGTCAATATTTCAAGGTTCAATAAACTACAAAAGGGAGGACAAGACAACTGATGGTACGTTCATTCATGTTATTTACGCCCATAAGAACCACAACTAGTGGGATAAGATATGAAGGGAAGGATTGCACATGGACCTCCGTTGCCGTTCACTGAGACTTCCATCTAGAGAAATTTCCCCCGACATTTAGTTTTCATCTATGGGTTTTTATGAGGCCGTGGGAAACGAACCACACTCTATTTCTTCCCCTACACCAGATGGAGACTTCAAGAATGGGCTATTTACAGGTCGGGCGTATGATCGCTTGACATTTTCTGGTAGCAGAGCGTGATTCGTTGTGCACGTCTGCCATTCCAGATGACCTCTCTCCTCATCAGCTATGGTCTGGGAGGATACCTCAGGCCTCCGTTACGAAACGTTTTGGGTGCCTGGCATATGCTTACGTTCATCCTTATCATCGAGATGGGAATTTAAGTCCTGCCGCTCAACCCATGATCTATGTCAGTTACGATGTTGACCGTAGGGCCTTTAAGCTCCTAGACCTCGATAGTTTATGAGTTATTGTCCCCACGGATGTACGCTACCTTGAACACATAAATGCTTCTGCATTCTTCCGCCCACCTGCACCCCCTCCGTCCGATTCATCCTCCTCTTCCGCTGACTCACGAACCACGCTCTACTTCTCATCCTACACTAGATGGAGACTTCAGGAATGGGCTATTTACATGTCGGGCGTATGATCGCTTGATATTTTCTGGTAGCAGAGCGTGATTCGTTGTGCACGTCTGCTATTCCATATGACGTCTCTCCTCATCAGGTATGGTCTGGGAGGATACCTCAGGCATCCGTTGCAAAACGTTTTGGGTGCCTGGCATATGCTTACATTCATCCTTATCATCGAGATGGGAATTTAAGTCCTACCGCTCAACTCATCATTTACGATGTTGACCGTAGGGCCTTTAAGCTCCTAGACCTCGACAGTGTATCAGTTATTGTCCCCACGGATGTAGTATGTACGCTTCCTTGAACACATTAATGCTTCTGCATTCTTCCGCCCTCCTACACCCCCTCTTTCCGATTCATCGTACTCTTCCGTCGACTCACGAACCGTGCTCTACTTCTCATCCTACACTAGAAGGAGACTTCAGGAATGGGCTATTTACAGGTCGGGTGTATGATCGCTTGACATTTTCCACGTCGAACTTAAGCTGGTTTCGGGAATAAACATGGTTTATTATATTATATAAATTAATGCTAATGGTTACTTTCTTTTGTTTCCGTTTTCAGGAATAAACATTGTTTGTTACATTATACGAATTAATGCTAACGATTACTTTTTTTTTTGTTTGTTTTGCAGGTCATGTTGGGCCATGAATCTTGGGTTGCCGGTGAGCGGGTGACGTGACTTGGCACATGGATCCGGAGGAAAGGCTTTGCCTGGACGAGGCAGCCATCCTCTCCGGCTATGGCAACTTATCGAGCTCGGATGCAGCGTTTGTGCAAAGTCTGCTGGAAAACTGCACCTCCTCTCCCACAGCTGATCAGGATGACATTCATCAGGATCTACTCATTTCCCACCCAGCGGTCCAAGCCCTCTTCTATGCCCTCTACACCATTATTTTCACTGTTGGAGTCTCCGGTAACGTCCTCGTGTGTTACGTCGTGATCCGCAGCCGGGCCATGCAAACTGTTACCAACTTCTTCATCACCAATTTGGCCCTGTCGGATATTCTCCTATGTGTTCTCGCCGTCCCGTTTACCCCTTTATACTCCTTCCTCAAGAAATGGATCTTTGGAAGTGTCCTGTGTCACCTCGTCCCTTATGCTCAAGGGGTCAGCGTGTATATATCGACCCTCACTTTAACTTCCATAGCCATAGATCGTTTTTTCGTCATCATGTACCCATTCAGGCCCCGGATGAAACTGTCCACATGCCTTGTAATTGTCTGTAGTGTCTGGGTGTTTGCCGTGGTGGCGACGTTGCCGTATGGCATCTTCGTGGAACTCCTAGAAAAAGATGGTATATTCTACTGTGACGAACAGTGGCCGAGTGAGAAAAACCGGCAAATCTTTGGCGGTTGCACCACTATCTTGCAATTTGTAGTTCCCTTTATCATAATGGCCTTGTGCTACGTGCGGGTTTCATTGCGCCTGAGGGACCGTGCACGGCTCAAACCGGGAGCCAAGTCGTCGCGCCAGGAAGAAGCTGAGCGCGAACGGAAGCGGCGGACCAACCGGATGCTCATTGCCATGGTGTCCATCTTCGGTGGTTCCTGGCTTCCCCTCAACCTCGTCAACCTGGCCAGCGACGTGTGGATCTCGGCCGTGAACTGGGAATACTACCAATTCTGCTTCTTCATCTCTCATGCCATTGCTATGAGTTCCACATGTTACAATCCCTTCCTTTACGCCTGGCTCAATGACAATTTCCGCAAAGAATTCAAACAAGTGTTGCCATGCTACGAAGCCGGAAACGGGAATCGCTTAGGCGGCACCTCCAGGCGCGGTGGTCGCTCCGAACGTACGTGCAACGGGAACGAGACTGTCCAGGAGACGCTGCTGCTCACAACTACCAATTCAGTGCGCCACAACGCCACACCACCAACGCCGACGCCAAACGCCGAACAAGACGTTGGGGTTGGGGCTGGGACCGGTGCCGGTGAAAGCGTAGTGTACATTGCAGGACAGGACCAGGTGCATGTGACCCTGGCCAATGAAGAACAGGCCAAAACCCAATCATAGCTACAAAAACTTTCAATATACTACTGTAGTTTCAGGATTACTCTCAGCTTCAGGACACGTCACCCTTTTGAAGGTAAATATTGCTGAGTTTGTGTTTATAAGTACATTTTCAGTGTTTAGTTTGTACGTATATTATGTCTGTACATGAGCGATTAATTAAACAGGATGGAAAGCCGACGGCTCAACAAGAGTCAAATAAATTCAGATGCAAACCTACTTACGTTGCCTTTTTGACCTTATATGTCAGACTGCCCTAGCGGGGAATAATATTTCCCCGCTCAGACAGTCTGATATATAAGTCCAAAAGACAACGTAAATAGGTTTGCATCTGTATTTATTTGAGTGATTAATTAATACAGCCTAATTGCATCCGATAGACAACAGGTAAAATTTTGGGGTACACCTATAAATCGTTTGGTAGTTATTAGCCACTGATAATGTGAACTTGCATGCAATGCCTTTCACACTGTATATTAAATTTTATAATGCCATGTTTGCATTAAATTTAATATGTAATCAGTAAAAAATAAAGAATTCAATTGAGAATTCAACTATTCGAAATAATTTGGAAAACAACTGAATCGTCAAAATACACTACAGTTTGTATCGTCTTCAGTGTATAGTCGTTCTGGCTTAGAACCCAGCAGCAAGGTTTGATTAGGGCTGACTAAAATCGGATATTCATAGCATAGATTACCTACTTCTTGTAGAGTACATACTCTACAGGAAACCAATAATAATAATAATAATAATAATAATAATAATAATAATAATACAAAATTTTCCATCGTAAGTGGATACAGAAGGAGGGGTTGTGAGCCACTGGCACCACGCCAGTAAATGGGGGGGAAAGGGCTCTCTGGGAAAGGCGGACAGATTCTCTGCCAACAGTTTCCTCCAGAAGCCGCTCTCAGAGTCCATACAAACTGTCTTGGAAGGAAATGAATTCCAGGCGGGAACCACCCGCACCGCGAAAAAGTATTTGCAACAATCGAGTCAGGATCCCCTGGTCGCAAGTTTACGAGGGTGACCCCGAGTGCAGTAGGTACTTGGTGCCAAGTCGAAAAAAAGGAATGTCAATCGAAATTAAGTCGTGCAGGGTCTTATATGTCAGGATCAGATCAAATCTTAGACGCCGTAATTTCAAAAGTTCAAGTCCAACTCTTGAGAGACGTTCGATACGGTTTGTGTTGCGATGTCCAGGGAGGCTCTTCGTAAATCTACTCTGAACGGACTCGATCAAGTCAAATACGGCCAAATACGGGGACCACACTGGGTTTTGAGGAGATGTGGCTGACCCGATTTACCTTTAGCCCTTTTTTTTGGCTCAACCGCATTAATTTTTCCAGCTGTCAATTCCTTTTCTATATCTTCCTCACTAATACTTTTCCAGCTTTTTCATACTTTTTCCAGCTATCAATTACTTTTCTATATCTTCCTCACTTATACTTTTTCCAGCTGTCAATGACTTTTCTGCATGTCTTTGTTCAAAATGTTTGTTCAAAATCTCAGCTCCTTTCCTAAACTTGCCTGTTTTTAAGTCTGATCTCTTTACCTGTTTCCATGGTAATAAAATTGCCATCATGGGTACTGCAGTTTTGTATTTAGATTGATTTTGGGTTCAAGGCTCACTCGTTCGCTGTTACGATTGGTAACGGTTTATCACGTGATCCTCCAGTACATCCATAATTTGAAGAGTGGTCTGTTATGCGAACCCTTCAAATTAACAATAGACACGTGCAAGGCCCTGGGTACAAAAAACGACCAATTATCGCTGTCCGGATAACGCAAATGAAGCAGTCTTATTGAATCACATTAGCCAATCGATACCTCGTTAGCAGTTGGAGTCCAGTCAAAATATACAACTCAGTGACCAATCGATATTTAGCAGCACTGAAAGCTTGATTGACGCCGGATGTCCAAGACAGGGTTTCCCTCCGAAAAGGCGGGTCGACAAGCGATTAATTCACGAACCCGCCATGAATCATTTTCGAGTCTGCCATAATTTGTCAATGCTGGCGTGCCTTGATTTAGTCCTATTTGTGCCATTTTGTCGTATATCTGAGCTCTTTATTACGCGAGGCCTTCTGATGTGATTAATTTTACTCGCATATTTCATTCTACTCGATTTTTTTTAAAGCCAGACGCAGGTCTTGCTTGTGCTGTTAGCATACAGGATTGTGATAGCCTGTTAGGAAATTTATTGATGGGAATTCCATAGGATATAGTGAAATCCTTGTAAGGAGGGAAGTGAGGGGCCAGGCTTTTCAGATTACAACTCTTATTTCTTTTTCCGATTCTGCTAAATGTATTCGGGATTTTTCTGAGTTTTTTATGTTTTTCGTTCAGCGGAATACCAAATCTATCCTAACGCAGAAATAAAAGGTTAAAGAGCAAGACGTAAGAGTTGCATTAGTAAATAAAAGAAACTCCTTAAAATCAGTGAAACAAGAAAAACTCGTGTATGGTGTGGATGCGCCGGTGTGAAAAAAAAATATGAAAAATGTGACAATTTGCTAGTGGTAAAAAAAATATGAAAAATACGAGTGTTGGCGTGAAAAAAAAAGGCAAAACGCACAAACTAGGTAAAAGCACTCAAATCAACCTGCTCTAATTTTGAAAAATGAAACGTTGGTGTGCAAAAAAATATGAGAAGGAACGTGAAGAAATATGGAAAATGCTGGTACTATACCTGTAGCACCCCTGCAACTCGAATTTTAAGCGAAGAGCGGTTCCTAATGTTCAGCTCCGGTGTCACTAATACTTTTTGGTAGGACTACACCTTACATGGGTTTTTGTTGTTTCACTGAGTTTTAAGGATTTTTTTCTAATTCTCCAAGCTTTAGCGATTTTGTGTATTAATATCACTGATTGCCAATTTGCCGTGGACCTATTGTTTTATAGCAACGGTGTAGCCATCAAATGCGTCAATGGTACCAGCGCACTGCAAATGAAACAAAACTATTGTAACCGCTCAATATGGGTTTTTCTTGTTTCACTGATTTTAAGGAGATTTTTAAAAAATTTACTAATGCACACTTACGTCTTGCTCGTTAACGTTTTTTTTTCCTGCAGAGGGTAGATTTGGTACTGCGCTGAACGAAAAACTGAAAAAACTCAACAGTATTTTTCCTCAAAGGGGTTTTTTCCCCCATAATCAACTTATTTTCGTCCTTTTCACAACTGACTTAAAAAGTGTGCGCGGCCTATCTTGAGTTCGCCCCAGAACGAACACAGATGATCGATTGTACGTTTTTGGCAGCAGAGTGCCTTGTTGATATCCAAGATGGTTACAAAAAACAATGGCGACCGTCGATTAAAGCCGCCTCCTCCATGAAGACGTAGCCGCTCATAAAATACTTCCAGGACTCAGGATACGCCGCGCACACAATAATCTTGTGATACGCAAGGTATCACGGTTTTTAGTCAACAGGGGGCAACATTCGGTTTCTTTCGCGGGACTCACCTAGGCCCTTTTTACGCCTTTTTTTAGGACTTAAGCTGAAACGCTTTAACTTCTGCTGTTTTCGTTAGGCTTATGCAACTATACTTAGGCCTAACGTCGTCAGCTCTTTCTCGCATTTTTTGAGGGATGTATTTTGCAGGAGCGGATCCAGGATGAAATTTTAGTAGGGGAGATTTCAGACCAGCTAGGGATCTGAAATTTTTCAATCGTGATTCAAGCTGGGGGAAAACGGAAACAAGACTTTAAGCGCTTTTTTACATCGTTTTTTTTTCTTTTTTACCTGTTTCATTTCCAGTTTACACTAAAAATTCCAGGCATAACAAATTAGCTTTATTCATAGAGATTTGTCCCGCCTCTTATTCATTTCTTCATGTCGTGAGTTTTTGTCTTTGAGCATTTCTACTATCTAAAAAATCTGAAAAAAATACGGTAAAGAACGAAAAGAATTAGTAATGTACTAATCTTGTTGCTATATGTCAGTGTGCCTCTGTCTGTATGGAATCGTAACACTGCAATTTACACAGTCAGTGAAGGCGATTTTTAAGGTCTGCTTCGGTTTATGAGAGGTTTTAGGTGGGGCGAACGCTTCCACCGCCCGCCGCTGGATCTGCGTCTGGTATTTTGACCTGTTCGTTTTTCGGGTTGGGTGCGTTAAGCCTATTTTTAGGCCTATTTCCTTTTTTAGTCCTGTTTCAGTTTCACCATTCAGTACACAATTTTCGCTCTTATCCAATCCATTAGAACTAGGTTTTCAGCTAGTTACTAATAATACAATTGTTGCTACTGCAACTCCGCTGCAAAGGGCCGTAGGCCACTAACTCACACTCAAAAGCTAACGTTATTACTGTACTATTTGCTGACAAAGTAAGATAGATCAACTCAGCGTACAAGACGTTTAAAAGTATTTGGTGAGGGTGCCATAACCACTTCAGAAGACAGACTTTCCACACGTTGACCACGCCGTCGATGACCGGTAAGTGCTTTCGACAGTCTAACCTTGTGCGGTTCACGGTTAATTTCTGTGGGTGCCCTCTAGTCCGATCACTCCCTAAAATAACAAAAAACTGGCTGCAATTTGCATTGTAAAGCTTATGCAAGATACCGTATTTGAGGGCTAGATCCGCAATCCGTCGACCCATTTCGAGTGTTGGAAGGTTTAGGGCAATGATGAGACGTTCCTCATATGTTTTAATGTAGTATCCTGGTAAGTTTTGTAAACTGTCACTGGACAGCTTCTATCAGATCAATATCCTTGAGTAAATATGGGGATGCATAGTCCAGGAGCGGCCTCCCATAGATCTTTAAGGCCTTAAATAGTAATGTGGGATTTTGAGAGTAGGAGCAGCGTCTAATCATTATTACGCGTGTATACAGGCAGCCGTGCCAATGCTGTTGATATGGGCAGATTCATTTAAGCCACAAGAGAAAATAACCCCAAGGTGTTTAATATTATTTTCTCTATATATGATGTTACTCCCTACACAACACAGTATAGTCTGCATTTTTACTACCAGGCCTTAAAGATTTGCATTTTTCTGCTGAAATCGGTAATCGCCAATTTTCCGACCCCAAACTCCGCTTCTTTAATCACATTTTGTGAAGCTTGATGTTCAGTATTATCATTACTGTTCGTAAATAATAATAATTTTTATTCGTAAAGAGAACTAATGGGTCCATGAATGGACTTAGCAGCTACTGACACCTGGCCCTAAAGTAAAATTGCAATGTGTGAAATCTGCTTTGGTTACTTCAACATTCCTCTTTCCACCACCTGAATGAATATCCCGCTGATTGCAGATTGAACCCTCGTTGAACGACACAGATAACGCGACTGACTGCACCAGTCGACCCTCGCTAAAACATTGTTCTACTCCCGAGAGAAGCAGCAGGCATTGCTGAAGGTCACGGAGAGGATCGCCAAGATCACAGGTGAACGAAGGGGCCACCGACAAACGACTCCTCATCCTGGAACTAAGGATAACTCCATCCCCGGTAATTGAACGAGCTACAGTTTGTGGGATACTTCAGTGGATTGTTCTAAATGTAGGTCTCCTGTTATCTGACAATTTATGGGTCAAGCAGCTGGAAATAAAAATATGATCCTCTACATAATCACAAATGACACAAATATTCTGTGTTAAGCTGATTCCATGTTACTTGGAGTTGCTTACCGGATCGATGCTTTTACGAAAGAGATAATTACTGAATTTACGACCAAGACAAATTTATTTTTGGAGAGGAACACATAGTCGTTGAGGCTGCCTCACACACCAGCAAATGTCTAAACGAGGGCAACGAGGGTAATAATAATACTAATAGTAGTAATAACTTTCTCCACATTTAAGTGGAAGGACATGGAAGGGCGGTGAACCCCTGAGCCTGTTGGGTAAGTAGAGGAATTGTTAATGGTGAAGGTAAGAATGGAAAAAGAAGGAACGGTCTGACAACCATATTTCTAAAGTTCAGATAGTGGCCGCTGCAGAAAGAGTTGTAAGTTTTCTTTTTCCAGCATTCGACGAAAATCACACACTGTGGTTTTCCAACATTAGCTGATAATGTTGGAATTAATTCATAAAATTGCTCTCCCTCCATGGTGGTAAATTGCACAGGCGACGAATGAAAGTGGAATGACGTAGTCAGGAACCGAAATGAACCTTTTAAAAAAGTGCTTTCCAGGAAAAGTGCAACGACAGTTTCCACTGCCTTCCTTATTAATTAGTCTTACGCTAGGGCCCTAGTGGGTCTCACTCCTCTGATGCTATGGCTCCATATTATGTATTATGTGTATCCTTTATTATTGATTTTAATGTATTTCAGTCATGCTATGTACTTTCATGCACGGTCTTGTCTTTGGAGATCAGTGGTCAAGGTGGCTCAGGCCTTGCTTGTCACTAGGGGCGTCTGTTAGCAGAGGTGGTTCATGGGATACCATGTGGTGGGAGCTAGCTGCAGCTCTGGGTATATAATGCCTTGCCACCCCTTTGAGCTTCACTCTGGGAGCTAGTTCCTAACCAGAAACAATTCTCCTAGAAGTATGCCACCCTGCCACAGCCTAACCTAGAGCATCGTTGAACCACTGACAACATCTGCTAAGGACAAACCGTGTGGTCCTGGAAATACACCCTGAATTCTACCATCCTTCTGGCTTCTTCCGTAACTGGATAAGTGCGGTTGCATAAGAGGTTTTGATGCAAACTGTATTCTTCTGAAAACCAAGTACAATTCATATGCGTCTTTCTGCCTTGAAAGGAGCAAAGGAAACTATGGAGTTCCGGTGAATCGTTCATCTTGGGATTCTGGGATTTTAATACTTCGATTTTATGGCAACCCTAACCACGACAAAACATTTGGTCGGAATGGTGGAGTGTTTATCTCAATTTATCAGAATGGAGTTTTCTGGAAATGGACTGGGAGATGTGTGGTGCAGGGTCTAATCTGGGTGCTGGAAGCAACCTCGTAGTTTTTCGCTGATATAAAAGTGACATTAATCTGGACCACGCCTCACCTGATCGGTTCTTTCACTGTGTTAGAAATAACGTTGAATCTTACCCAGATGATGGCTTTAACTACTCGGACGTGAACTGGAAACCACCAAACTGGGACAAATGCTACTCCATTTCGTTGACCGAATTTGTGGACTTACTTTTGGACTATGGGCCGGAATCTTATGGAGTTGAAGATGAATCTTGATTCTGGTAATTCAGCTTATGTCATATACACTGATTTTTGGGATGCGTTTGGATCAGTTCCCCATGATATGTTACATGAGAAACTCAAAAATCGGAAGACTCACCCTATTCTCTTGAATTGGATCTATGACTTTCTTGAATGGCGAAGGCAGATAGTTAATTTCAAGAGTAAGTACTCGCAGACTCCCACAAGGAAGTATTCTTGGTGCTTGGTTGTGTAGGATGTTTATAATTGAGGACATCTCTCAAGATCTTGACTGCCCTTCTCTACTTTAAGCTGATGATCCTTAATTACACTTTAGGTCTGACAGCATCCTGAACTGCTCTTCGCTTAAAAAAAATACTGTCCACATTGCCAGATGGTCTGAAATCAGCAGTATGATTTTCCAACCTTCTAAATGTTTTGTGAGACGTATTATAAATCATGCACTGTTGATTTCGAGGATGCGTTGATTTCGAGGATGCGAAATCAAGGATGTGTTAAGCATCATGTCCTCAAAACTACATAGACCAATCTCCCTCACTTGTCTACCATGCATGATTATGAAAAGAATTATTAGAGACGAAATGTGATTTTGTTTTCTTTCATAAGAAAATTGGAATGATCGATTTGGATTTATGAACTGTAAATTGACTACCTTGCAGCTCCTTGATGCGGTGAATGAATGGACTACGTCATTGGAAAAAACCCAGACATTCCCAATCCATGTTGTTTGGTGGATTTTGCCAATGCTTTCGACATGGTGGTTTACCTAAAGTTGCTTTTTAAACTTGAAAATACTGGGTTCGCCGGAAATATGTTTGACTGGCTATCAGACTTTTTGGTCGGGCGATCTCAATGTGTGGTGTCCGACATGGTTCCAGCAAAAAGCAGTGTACCACAAAGATCGATACTGGGCTCAACCTTGTTTACTATCTACATAAACGATCTGATATCAAACTCTGAGCGTATTAAACTGGAAAAAAAATGCAGCTGATGTGAAGCTACATTCAGTTTTAAGGCATTATACAGGTCATCTTAATTTCAAAATGAGTTAAATGAACTGCATGTGGTTGGCAGTTGCCAATATCAGATGACCAATGCAAAGTACTGCTCATCGGCAAAAAAAAAACCCACAGATGCTCTTTCTGGCGAAAACCTTTTACATTTTACCAGGGTTTTCACCGGACTTAAAATGGAGGGACCATTGTAACGCTTCCATCAAATTGGCCACAGAGCGAGCTGCTGTGGTTGATTTACCTCACAGAACACATTTACACTGCTTTGGGCATTTAGGCTTCATTTCCGTCCTACTGTTGAATACGCTAGTCCTGTGTGGTATCCATCTCTTCGAGGGGGGATACGCATAAGCTGGAAAGAATTCAACAACGATTCACTAAATCCTTGCCTGGATTACGTTGCAAACGAAAGTAGGCCAAATTTGGAATCTCTGAAACTGCGTCTTGCAAAGGAAGATTTAAAACTTACATACCGTCACTTACATATTTTGGTATAATAAATAAATAAATAAATAAATAAATAAGAATTTGACCTATAATGGTCAGGAGAACGGAAGGGCTGGGGCCACTGATACCTATCCTGCAGAAAAGAAACAGGGGGGAAAAGGGAAATGTTTAAGTTTGGTAATTTCTTTTTAAAAACTTATCAAGTGGATGTTCATCCAAGCGACGCTTAAATTCACTAACTCAGGGCGAATTGACAAAAGCTTCTGGAAGAGAATTTCAAGGTATACTTCTTCGAAAGCAAACTCCTTCGAAATACGTAAAGAGGGTAAAACTCGTGGTCACCCATTACACCTTGTATAAAAATAAAACCATTTAGACTAAACTGTAGGAAATATTGTTTTGCCTACCAGGCTATTAACGTATGGAATGCTCTTCCTGGTGATGTTGTCATGGCACTGTCATACGAATGTTTTCAATTTAAACTATTTAGGTGTAATCTAGTGAATAGAATAGACTCGAAAGAAATATTCCTTTAGCTATTACGTGCAATGTAACAAATTAATGCAATGTATTACAGCTTCGCCATTTAACATTTTATTAGCTCATTCTTCGTGTGTCACTAACACCAAGAATTTATAGGGTTTGGGAGGTGCATTCTTGGTGCAATGTAACAAAATAATGCAATGTGTTACAGCTCATCCATTTAACATTTTATTAGCTCATTCTTCATGTGACACTAACACTGAAATATATTGCGAACTTTTATTTCCTTAAATTTTATGCCGTTTTTATGGAGTTTCATTTAATATTATTATATTTTTTTGCTTGCTTGTTTAAATGTAGTTACCATGAACTTACGTTGGTTGATATTTCATACTGTATTTATCTTGTTTAGTGAAGTTGTAAGACAATTGGTCACCCTCCTCCCCCCCCCCACCCAATTGCCTCTCCTACGCGTCTGGCGATTCCATTGGGGACCTGCGTGTCCCTGGCAGATCTAACCTTGGTGGTAAGGCAGTCGTGACCCTATCCAGCCCGCTATTCCCATTCATGCTATTTTTAAAGAGTGCGCGGCCTATCTTGAATTCGCCGCAGAACTAACACAGATAATGGATTGTACGTTTTCAGTAGCAGAGTGCCTTGTTGATATCCAAGATGGTTACAAAAACAATGGCGGCCGTCGATTAAAGCCGCCCCCTCCAGGAAGACGTAGTCGCTCGTAAAATACTTCCAGGACTCAAGATACACCGCGCACACAATAACTAGTTTTACTTTTAACCCATGCACATGCTTTAACTTATGGTTTTTAATTTTAATAATTTTGGGTGATACCATATTTTTTTTTCCCATTAGTTACTTTTCGCCGTACCATTCGCCTCCATCTTTTTACCTACAATTATTTATTGCTGTCTTTATCTTTAGGATGGCAGTCACACGTCAGTCCTGTTGCTCCAGCAACAAATTATTTATATATTTATTTATTTATTTAAAAGATAAAAGATAAGTCACTCAAACCTCAGTGTACCTTGTGAATAGTGGGCAGTGTCATTTTGTAGTCTTTTTTTTTTAATTTACACATTTCTTTTATGCCTTGCCCGTCACATTAGGTGGTAAAATTTTACATCACTTGTTTACATGTAATCGGGTTTGAAAAAAAAAATTGGTTTTAAAAGCTTAAGCCTTGTTTTCATTGGAAGTGATTGTTCTAGTGCACCTTGTTTGTATCTGTGTTTGCCTCATCGTTTTTCAACAATGTTTTTTAGAAACCTTCTTTAGAGCTGGTAAGCTTGATCGTTGTGTGGCGGTTTTATTATGGTCTAATGTTGTGTATTACAGTCTAATGTGGGTAGATGATTTTTTTTTAACAGATTCAAAGATAAAACACAGAAACGAAGCCTATTATAAAAATACTGGAAAGTACAAATGTTGCATCTTTATGAAAGTTCATTTGAAATCAGCCCTGTAACCTTCATAATTATAACAATGGATGACGTCTCTGCGTTCGGTTAGGTTTCTTCGGTTTCATTAATCGGTTAATTAATACCGAAATGACATTACTCATTTCTGATCGTATTCCCTTTTTAATATGTAAGTTAGATTTTTGTCGAAGACGACGCAAATTTCGTTTCTTTTGACAACGTAAAAAATTCTATTAAGTAAATTGAATCTAAAACCGCTCGCGTTAATAACCTTTCTGCCTCCATTTTCGAGTGAAAATTAAAAGCCATTTGACCCTGCAAACTGGGTGTTAATTAAACAATTATGACGTAGAATGTAACCTTATGAGCCGTGGTTCGAAGAGGTTTTGCTGCCCTCAAAATTATAACTCATAATTATTATTATGTATATCTTAAAGCACTTTTTTTTTTCTAAACTCCCATTACGTTGCTGGAAGGAAGTACTGGTAGTAAGAATGTCCTGATTGATGGAATCCGCAATAGCGCGTAAAACCAATCGCAATTATAATTTTCGACCCATTAATTTCAGGGCATGGTCACCTGCAAACCACAAAATAGCAGACATGAGATATAAAAAGATAGAATTGAAAAACAGATAAAAAAAAAACAAACCTAGCACCAAACTTACTTATGAGTATGGTGCTAGGTTTTATTCTCTGGTTGTCATTTGTGTGTTTTGCATCTTATTTGTGCTGTTTTGTGATTTGTAGTTGACCAAGCCCTGAAACTTGGTCGAAAATTTAAATTGTGATTGGTTTTACATGCTATTAGGGGTTTATGTCTGTATGTAGGTTACTCTTACTACCGGTACGTGAAACGCATTTATTATCAGCACTCTTGTCAGTAAATACAATAATATCCAAAACCAAAACTATTAAAAAAATAATAATAATAAGTTGAGGATGCTTCGTTCGGCCTTTCAAAGGAGTGATATCAACAGACCAAAACATTCGCCAAGTTTTTCTCACCGAATTTTATTTCAAAGTTTGACCCTTTACAGCTGGCTAATGAATGGCAAAAAGTAAGTTCCTACGCGCAACGCGATCTTTGTGAGGGGGCCCAGGAGACCCCGAGCAAAGCGAGCAGCAACAGCCGAGTGGATGCCGATTCGAATCCCGCGATCATTCGCCAAGGGGTCCACCAAGTTTTGGCCGTAAAAAGTATTGATATCAGAGCCCAATGGCTGCTAGCAAGTTTGTGGTACGAACCGAGATTTTTTAGCTTCACTGACAACTTTGCCTTACTTTCCAAGGTAATATAAGAGTATAGTCAGGGCAGCTCATTAATATTATTATCACCTGTACGAAACCAACTCTAATAATTTGTTTTTCTTTCACGATCAGTCAAAAAGGTTGTACATTTCTAACGTTTTTAAAGCTGAGTATAGGTCAGTGAGTCGTTTCAGCTTCTGCGATTTTATGATTAAGCATGATGTAACTTTCAGAGAAGCTGGTAAGGAGCGGCACAATTCTACAGCACAATTCTACAGCACAATACTACAGCAAAATTCTATCCCGTTTTCCACCGTTTGCACTAACCCCATGTAGCCGGTTGTCGAACTAGTATATGATGCATTGCGCGCTTACGATAATCATGACGTTTCATCTCTGTGTGTACCATGCACTAATTTTCTAATAATTACCATGAGCTAAAAAAATCTAAAAGACTAATGCGGTAAAAATTAAAATTAATTATTCCATTAGACCGCCGAAGCAAAGTTAAAAGACACTAGCCTAGAAAGTTATAAATTGTGATGTTAAAATACGAAAATCGTTCCGGTTTGTGACGACCCAATTCATGCGTTCACGCTGGGTTGTCTATTAGGCACAATGCCAACTGTGATAGTAGCTACGCTTTTCGCTGCGAGGAACGAAGCTACTGTCTCAGTTGACCTTGACTATGATAAATGCGCGGATGCGATCGACGCGTAGCTGTTATAGGCAGGCGGAAGGTTATAAGGCAAGCGGTATGTTGCTTTAAACAAACTTAAAACGAGGAAAGCATTTTGTTTCTCGAGCCAAGGCCGACTGTGCAATACAAAATTGTGGGTCTTGTCGCTTTCTCTGCGCCAGGTCTCGTATCTGCCAAGAACTTAAATCCTCTTAGCACTGCTTTTGTAAAATAAGATTTTGGCAGTGTTAAGTCAATTGGCTGGGAGCAGGGCTCTAAAACCTACTGCTTCTCTCCTAGAAGGCCTTGTGCAAATGATACGTACAGACGGTACCTTCCCTAAACGACCAAATAGAGCGAACCAAACGCACCACTGTTGGTGACAGTTTGGCTCATTCCCCGCTAATGTCCGTGTTGATGCGACTTGATTGACGTCAACGTCGTCAGCGATGAATCTGTTTCGTCAAAATGGTTACCTAGCGCATGCTCAAACCTCCACCCCAGCAAACCACCTCCCTGAAATGGTTCGCAATTTGGCATTGCTCTCGCCTGGTCACATCTATTAGCCAATCCTGGTCCAATCCATTAGCCAGGTCTGGTCGCGGTGAAGGTATGACGTATCGAATACTCTGCTGAGCTTGTTGAGCTGTATTGTAGTTTAGGAAGGTACTGAGCGGCTGACGCAACATCACTGCGCAAGCGCGACGTCAAGTTTGGAGCCAAACTGTCTCTAACAGTGGTGCGTTCTGTTCGCTTTGTTCGGTGCTTTAGGAAGGTACTGAGAGAGAGTGCTACAACATAAATGCTACTGGGGCTTGGGATTCCCTGCAATACGCCAGCATCCTACACGACGTCCTAACGTAAGTTGTAACACAGAAAAAATTTCACTGAAATCCCTGTATGTATAACAGCATCTCTGTCGATTCCTAATTTCGTAGTAAGCATTAGCTGCATTTGGCAGTGACGCGGTGATTTTTATTTTTTTGTTATTTAATAAAACGGAGCAATCGTTTAATTATTATATTTGAAAGGAAGCGGGAGCTGTGGGTGGCCGGAAAAATTACCCCTTTCGCTCCCATAAAACTACGTCCAAGTGGTTGGTCATCGGGGCTTGAGAGTTGGTAGGTAGGCCTACAGCCTTTTCTCCCCGCTAACAATGACATTTTTCGTTTTTCTACGTTCGTAAGACTAGAAATGCGCCAAGTTTCTATCGTATGTTGACCGAAGGACAGTGTGACGTCATTTTGTTAAACGGGACGGAAAGCCAATGGGCTCGAAATTGGTTAACTAAATACAGATGCAAACCTATTTACGTTGCCTTTTGGACTTATATGTCAAACTGCCTGAGCGGGGAATCGAACCCACGACCTCTGGGCCGTGTAAATCTGGCTTAGCGGTAGGACCTTGGCCTTTGATTTCAGAGGTCGTGGGTTCGATTCCCCGCTCAGGCAGTTTGACATATAAGTCCAAAAGGCAACGTAAATAGGTTTGCATCTGTATTTAGTTAACGTCATTTTGTCGCACGCGAATCAAAGACGTCCGCAAGATGGAGGCAGCAGCTGATCCGATCCACTTTACGAAAAGTGCTGTAAAACTGATTTTACTTCACTCAAAACGCCTTCTAAGTCTCTTATTTGGCAGTTGTGCATGACGTACTGTAGTAATCACGTGTAGGTACTTTCAAAATCGAGTTTTAGCATAGTTTGTCCATGTCTCTTTATTACAAGTTATTTCAAAATCGAAACTTAAATTCTAAATAAATCCGATGCGTTTCTTTTGCATTAGCCGCTCCTGGCACTGGCCGGCGATGTATTACAAACTCCATGCTCCCACGTTCAGAAAAGATTAAACGTTTCTGCTGCACAATCTATGTAGCCCTAAATACATACCAACTTTGGCCCCGATCTGTCAATTGGTTTCAAAAAGCGTCAGGACACACACAGTGCTTCAGACGCTAGTATTGAACCGCTGGAAGTTTTTTCAACGCACTGGCTGTACTCAACCTCTTCATGTTCTCCTTACCAGGTCTAACATACCCACGTAGAAAAATCGACCGAGGAACCTTGGTTCCCATATTTGCTGTTGACTAACCGTTGTTGTTAAATAAACGTTTCGTGTTACCCTTATTTACCTTTATTTCCTGTTGTACCTATAAAGCCTTTCGTACCCTTATGTCTCCTTCCGTGCCATTTTTGTGCATCAGTCACCCCCTTCCTTTTGTTCCCTTAAGTAACCTTTTTTCTTTTGTATTCTTTCAAAACCGTTTGTAACCTATCTTTCCTTTTGTACCCTATTTACCCTTTCATACCCTGTATCCATTGCACTCTTATGTACTCTTTCGTACCCTACGTACCCTTTTGTATCCTTTTGTCGTATGTATTCTTTCGTACCGTATGCATTCTTTTATATCCTTTCATCATACGTATCCTTTCTTACCCTATGTGTCTTTTTATATCCTTTCGCCATATGTGTCCTTTTGTATCCTTTCGTAATATGTACCTTTTCGTACCCTATGTGTCCTTTCGTCATATGTATCCTTTCGTATCCTATGTCTCCTTTCGTCATATGTATATTTTCGTACCCTGTGTCCTTTTGTATCCGTTTGTCATTATTGTATCCTTTCGTATCCTATGTCT
>JAHWFP010089858.1:222940-242766 GCA_023313725.1 Lithobius niger
AAAGATTTCTAGTTAGTGATGTGCCTGGAATTGGGACACCTCTGTCCCTAGAAAAGCCTCCTCCCCAACAGGAAGCACTTTCCTGCCAAAACCACGTGCATACATCATTCCACTCATCTTCAAATGTTATTCCCACTAAATTTCATTCGAATCGCTGGACGCGTAGGTTTTCTAGCTAGTGACCACGAATTCCGTTCTAACCCCCCGTTAAACATTGTTTTGCCTATACCTGATTGGTAGAAATGTGCTGTTTGCAAACCAGTTCGGTTTTGGATAAGTGCCTCTATACTGACCTTTTGGCTACTTGAATTGGTTCATAAAATTGTCGAAGGCATTCCGAGTGGTGGACAAACGGATGTTGGCGGTATTGATCTGGAAAAGGCCTTTGATAAAATCCCCTCTACCTTGACATCTTCCACAAATAACGGAGCTATGGAGTGGGACCCCTCGCTGGCTTTTGTGCCTTTTTTTTTTGGCAGAAGATCGTGTACCATTTCGGGATGCGACAGGATCCAGCGTCCTTTGCTTTCCTTTCACCGTACAGCTTGACAGCTTGGTGGAGATTGAAGGGAACACGGATCAGCTCCTGCTGACAACAGGAAATTGTTAAAAACCATTTACTCGTACCTTGATTCATTTCCGCTTTTGGATCTTAGATGCACTTCCAGTCAAAGGCACGGTGCCGGAAGGTGAGAGGGACAATTTTGCTAGGTAATTCCAATCGGATATTCCTAGAATCTTTTACATGCCACAATCGACATGAGCACGAAGTATCACACGGCCTTTCTCTTCCCGAAAATGCCAGGGGTGGCTAAGGTCGGGGTCGAACCCAGGACCTCTTGCACATGAAATGGTCGTGATAACCATTAGGCTTCCTTGCCCGACATGCTAGAAGCTTATTGGTTGAGCAAGATAAAGCGAGTCAGGTCGAATACTCGATTAGGTTTGGAATTTGTGTGTGTGTTTGGCTGTGTGGCACATGCTAACATTCCCAATTTTCTTTTAATTTGGTTGACATTGCATGACAAGGGGCCTTTGGCACATGGAATTCATGAGATCGAACATGAAATTCCTACTTCAACTATTTTCCGAAAATTTCTCGTTTCCGTTGGATGGTTATACGGATTTTGCAGCTGCGTTACTTGAAAGCCCGATCTAAACGGCTAGTGGCCCCGAGAACTACATGAACAACACGAAACCATTCACCATAAAGTCCTAGTGAAGTTCGTTTAGTGTGAAGAATGCAGAAAATAACTGCAAATGGTGAAAAATATATATATATATATTAAAAAAACAACATTATTCCTGCCAACTTTGTATGTTTTGAAAAAAAACGCGGTCGCTTCTTTTATGATTAAACATCAAATCTCACGCAGTGTGGCTGGGCTAGCCAGATGCGCTCTTAAAGGTCCATGTTGAATTCGTTCGCAAAGCATTGGGCAGAAAGCATATAAGTCCAGTGGTTACCAAAAATATTCTGAATTAAATTTTACAACACAACGGAAAACACGTGCACAGTACTGTAGGAGCTCTCACTCGGCCGAAGAATCGTAATCTAATATTTTCGTCGTAACTGACATTTGGGATTTGTCCACGCAATGTACTGTTACGTCGGTAACTATTTTTTTTTATAGAGGGGGGAAAATCTAGACATTGAATCAGTTAGACAGTTCTTCAGGTACGTCTGGGCAGACCAAGTTGGAGGTATTTTACGTTTCTAAATCACTCACTATATTGGGCTTGCAATTCCGTTATCATTAGTACAATTTACAGAGAATTGTAGATATTTATTTTTTCAAACAGAAGCCGACAGAATTTTCTTTCTAGAAAGGCAACTATCATTTTGGGCGCCTGCGCATACCTACTAATGTTTTGCCTCTTTCTGCCTACCAAAAAAAAGGCCTATAATTTGTGTATGCCTCACGACTACACTCCTTACCGCTGGCCAAAAACTATCAAAACAATGTAGCCACTCCCAACCACAGGCAGCCATCCCTTACTTTGCTTTGAAAGAAATCACCCAGATGTACTGAGAAACCGAAATATATTCAATATTTTGTTTAACTTTTGATTCACTTAACACGAAGACCCAAGAACACGAAAATATTTTGTT
The DNA here is from genome assembly GCA_023313725.1 of Lithobius niger. Taxonomy (NCBI): domain Eukaryota; kingdom Metazoa; phylum Arthropoda; class Chilopoda; order Lithobiomorpha; family Lithobiidae; genus Lithobius; species Lithobius niger. Next base: position 225,054 of record JAHWFP010089858.1, read on the forward strand.
GCTACTGTAGTATGCAGTCCACCATCACGCATGCGGTGCACCATCAAATAAAACAAAAGATTTTGAGGTTAGGTTAGGTCTTTTGACCAAGGTTAGACCAAAGTTGGTCAAGTTAGGTTTGTTTACGTTTGGTTTGGTTAGGTTAAAGGTCCTAACCTAACCTAACATAACATTACCTAATCTAACTTAATTTTGTTTCATTTACGTGATGGCAGACCACATGCTATAGTACTAACGAGACGGTAAACCTCCAAGTAGCACCAATACTCCACAAGTTCTTGCGTCACTACGGCAGCTGAATTATTATTATTGATTTTTTTAATGTTTTGGGTGGTGAGATTTCGACACTAATCACTGAGCGCTCAATAGGGCAGTGACACGACGTAGTATTATTGTATATAACTCTATGCTGGAGCCTTAATGGGTTAACTGCAAGGGGCACTGCAGACAGAAACAGTAGGGCGTCACACTGAAGCCGATGCTGTGAAGAGTGATTTCTTTGACCTAAAACGCTGGAGAAAACAACGTTATTTTAAGCCTAAGAAATCCGCTCTTCCGTTATTTTTCCCTTCATTTTTGTGTAGTGCACCTTGTAGTTATGCCCTCCAAAACCCATACTTGGAGCCAATATGGCGCAAATACCCATTATTTTGGCCAATATGGCGCAAATACCCATTAAATTCGATAACCGATAGCGTAGTGGCTTTACTTTTTCGCTCAGTGAGTCGAAACGAGTGGGTCCATGCCAAGGGCAATTTTTCCCCCTTGCCCTTGCCCTTGCCCCTCTCCTTTACTATGTGCCCCTTCTATTATGGTGTAGTAGGAATTGGTGAAACATTTTCTTCATTTTATCTTCTGCTACATAATTTCAAGTCCTCTCTAAAAAAAAAAGAGCAGAAAAGATAGGAAAAAATAAACAAGTCCTGTCCCGTGCTACCCCCCCCCCCTCCCCAATCCTCTTTATTTCCACTTTCACTTTCTCTCCAGCGAACTCAAACGGAATCGACCTTAGGTAATTTGATAAGTTGTAAGCATCGAAGTGGCTGAAAATGGTTTCTGCAAACGACAGATCTTGTGTTGTCTTAAAAAAAAAAGGCTATAGAAATCGAATAAAGAAATTGTGCGGTACTGCCCCTCAAAAAAAAAAAACACAAAGACAGATTTCGCTTCTATTTCTTTTTAATTCCAAACGAAAAAAGAATAGAGACAAGGAGAACCAAAATTGCTTTTTCGTGATGGCCGAACTTGGCACCTTTATTTTTTTCTTTCATTTTTGTAAGTGGTCTGTCCAAGTCGCGTGGTCCACGTTCGATCATTACAGATGCAGCACATTACAAGGGCGTGCTCGAGAATCTGGCGGAAATCTGGCGGCCAGTACGTCAGCTTCATTTCGAATTAAAACTTTGAGGGTTACAACGTAAATTTCAAGCCAGTCTGTCACTTCCTCTGACTCCAAACTCGATTACGTGGCACTTTTTTAAGGAATTTAAAAATCGTTGTATAAGCGGGGGCCACTAACGAAAATAGAGTGCGGCCAACTTGGGTGAAACGACGTTGCTGGCCAATCGAAATATGGAAACGTGCTGTCAAGAATTCTGTTTGCGGAAAACGAACGACTACAGGTCCTTGAAGCCAGTGCAGAATCCCATCCTTTCAGTAATGCGCGGTGTAAGCACAGCAAAGAAGCTTGTCCGTCATCCTTTACTAGTCCAAAATTGAAATAACTGGGATTGAAGTGTATGCAAAAAAAAAAAAAAAAACGGTCGGGAACGATCCCCCGCCCCCGCCCTACTCCCAGTGAAGAACTGACAACAAATTTGCCAACATTTTGGCCTTCAATATACTATATATAGGCTTTCTACAATACCAAAAAATCTAGCATAAAAAAAAAAACAATTTACAAACAAAACACCGCAAATACAGACCAAAATTTCAGTTCCTTCCTAAACCACCGAACAGAGCGAACAGAACGCACCATTGTTAAGAGACACTTTGGCTCTAAACTTGGCCTCGTGCGTGCGCGTCAGCCTCGCAGCCTCGTCAGCCTCGTCAGGCAGCGCGTCAGCCTCGCAGCGTGATGTTGCGTCAGCCGTTCAATACCTTCCCAAGCTAAAACACAGCTCAACAAGCTCAGCAAAGTAATCGATACGTCATACCTTCACCGCAACCAGACCTGGCTAATGGATTTGACCAGGCTTAGCTAATAGATGTGACCCGGCGAGAGCAATGCCACATTGCGAACCATCTCAGGGAGGTGGTTTGCTGGGGTGGAGGTTTGAGCATGCGCGAGGGAACAGTTTTGACGAAACAGATTCATCGCTAACGATGTTGACGTCAATCAAGCCGCATCAACACGGTTATTAGCAGGGAATGAGCCAAACTGTCACCAATAGTGGTCCGTTTGGTTCGCTCTGTTTGGTCGTTTAGGAAGGTACCGCATGTTTTGCGTGCATTCTGCAATTTTAACTTAGTAATACCCATTTGCACCATCTAACTGCGACTTGAATAATTGCTTCCAAAGGTTGTTGGAGTTGGCACAACGGCTATCATATACTTTTCTGACGATCCTTTCAGCTAGGAGGTGGATTTTGTGACAGAGGTGAATTATTTAAAGCTTCATTTGATTTTAAATCGAATTTTGGTGTGCAGTTTGTGTTTTTAATATTTGTAAATTGTTGTTTTGTATTGTATGAATAAGGGACTGTAGCATATTAAAGGCCTAACTACAGGGCTACATTTTTTACGGGCTTAAATAAATACGGATACAAACCTATTTACGTTGCCTTTTGGACTTAAATGTCGGACTGCCTGAGCAGAGAATCGAATCCAGGACATTTGAAACCAAATGTCGAGGTGTACCGCTGAGCCATACTGACACGGCCAAAAAAGGCCGTGTCAGTATGGCTCAGCAGTAGGTCGACCTCGGCCTTTGGTTTAAAAAAATCCCTTAATTTTTGTACTAACCGACGCTAGTCTTGTTCCGAGCACCATTGGGCATTATAAAACCCGAGGAAAAGGTGTGTAAACGTATCAAAAAAATTATTCAAAAGACGTAAAATCCTAGGCACAGACACGCTAAAACGGCGCGGTGGTAGCCATATTGCGAGGTCTTTGATTCGGGAAGCAGGGTTACCGGAAAATCCGATTTACACCACAACAAACGTTTAGGTGGACAAATTTTCGGTTGCGGTTTCTGATAATACGTGTTTAGCCGCAACGAGAGTTGCGGCGTGAGCAAGGCACGTATAATTTGGGGAAAAAAATTGTTTTTGTGTTTTTTACGCCTTTTTAGCATAATTTGGAACATTAATTCAGAAGAAAAGATAAACTTCCATAAATTTTTAGTGAGGTGCAAATGAGGTTTTTTGGCTAGCCTGCGTTCCTCACAATACGGCTGTCGCCACTGCTGCTTTAGCATGTGTGTTGTTTGTGACTACCATTTTACGTCTTTTGAAATTTTTTTTAGAACTTGGATAAAACGATCATCCATACGAACATCCTTCTCCGCCAAATGTGCGTCCGTATGAACTTTTCCTTCATCTCACTGGATGAGGACATTTGTAAAGACCACACTCTCTCTGATAGCTAGAGAACAAATTCACCTAACAACAAAGGGCAAATCAGTGCTCCAGAAGAAACTTGTAATGCTGCTCGCACCGTCGGAAAACCATCATTTGTAATCGGGGATGCCCCAGTGCCTGTGAACTTACCTGTTCGTCGCTGTGAAGATTTGTCGTGCATCTTGGTTAATGTTCGCAGCATTGTTCGTAACCTTGGCTGTTTCCTGGAAATTTTACATCGTAACACTTTTGACATGATTTTTGTGGTGGAGACATGGTTAGATTTTAGTGTGACCGACGCCAGTCTTCTTTGTGATTCCTTGGCCTACTCGGTTGTCAGCAGGGACCGGGGGAGCCAAGGGGGGTGGAGGGGGGTGTAATGGTGGTGTATCGTTCAAGTCTCCCGCTGATCATTGGGGGGGGGGAGAGGCTGAGGAGGAGGGTCTGGCAGTGTGTCTTCCCTCTTTTAAGATTAATTTTATTTTATGTTACTTACCAAATAGCCATATTGACCAAGATATTTTTAAACTGTGTACGTTCATCCACAAATCTACGGTACCTGAGTGTGACACGGTGCTGCGGGGGGGGGGGGGGATTTCAACTTGTCTACTGTAGATTGGAAAATGGGATCTGCCGGGGACAGTCACCACGCGTATTTCCTAGACCTAATTGCTCCACTTGGCCTTCAGCAGTTGGTCGAATACCCAACTAGGGGTAACAATACTCTGGATCTGGTGTTTACCAGCGATAATAGACTTGTTTACAACATAATGTGGGTACCCATTTTGGCCATAGTGATCATCATATTGTAAAATTTATGTTAAATCTTTCTAATGTGGAAATGGTGCCTAGCCCCACAGGTCTATACTATCCGCCAGGAAAGAAGACTTTCCTTATATGGTCATTTTATGACTACTAATCTTTCATGGAAAAAAGTGCGCCTTGCCTCTATACTTTATAGCTGCGTCGTCGTGGCAACGCTATTAGACCAACAACAATGGCGTCGCTTTCCGATCAACTTCGTGTCAACAAGAAAGAGTAAACTCTCCACAGTCAAGCTAGGGGTGTTATTTGGAACGTTTTTCAGTATTTCACGAGTCAAGGAGAATCTATTTCTATTTGTATTACTAAGAATTACTTGCATGTCAAATTTCAAGCTTTTTGCTCGATGTGCATGATTAGCCCAAATTATGGCCCTAGCAGCTTTAGTATATGAGCACACGTTGGCTGCTAAGCCATGGCGGATATCTGCAAGGTAAACGACGCAGCCGGCATGCACAATGCATACCCCTGTTTTGAAACGCGTGGGACTTCTTTCTTGGCGGAAACTATAGTACCTCGACAGGGCAGGTTGAACCTTGACCAATTGAAGTCTTCTTTAAAGTCGGTTATCTGGGACCCTATTGTCTTTAATTTACACCAAGACGTTGAACATGCATGGTCCTGCTTCTCACATATTTTATCCGGCCATATAGAAATGTGTCGCGAGCGGCTTCGCCCCACATCTCATGGACGTACATTTGTTCCAAAATATATTGCTAAACAGCGTTCTTTAAAAGTGAAACACTGGAGGCTCTATAAGGCTAAACCTAGCTCGGAGCTTTTGCTCGTATACAATAATGCACGCAGAAGATATTCTGATGTGGTTGGGACATGGCATCGCGGGAGGGAAGAAACTGCTATACGTGATGGCAGCCATTCAGCTCTTTTAAAATTATTTAGAAGTCGGAATTCGAATACACGATCTATACCCCCATTAAAGGAGGGCACCTCCTTCATCGAGGGTAATGTTGAGAAAGCAACAGCCTTTGGCGATATTTTTGCTTTTAATACAATTAAGGATGACGATGATCAAAGACTGCCGGACATTAAATTACCCAATCATATTCCACCTTGCACACAGGTGGTCTTTTCTGAAAGCTCTATAGTAAGAGCAGTAAATAATCTTAAACCAAGTAGGTCGTGTGGTCCAGATGGTTTTTCGGCCTTTATCCTATGGCAGGTGGTAAGGGACATCTCCTATCTACTCTCCAAAATATTTATGCTTTAGTTCTCCCAACATAAACTTCCAGGCATCTGGAGCAAGGCAAATGTGATTCCAATTTTGAAAAAAGGTTCTGCGTCAAACCCACACAATTACCGCCCGATTGCTCTTACATGTGTGTCGTGCAAAATCATGGAGTCGATCATTCGAGACAAAATTCTGCAGTTTTTTGACAATCACTCAGTCATTAGATCTGACCAGTTTGGCTTCGTTCCTAATCGTTCGGCAATCCATCAGTTACTATTGGTACTGGATCGCTGGACAAGCGCGCGGGACATTGGAGCATCGTCAGATGTTATTTACTTCGATTTTAAAAAAACTTTCGAGTCTGTAATACATCGAAAACTACTATTGAACATAAGCAGTTGCGGGATTGAAGGGAATATTAAATGCTGGCTGGCTGCCTTTTTAAGGGGGCGCATGCAGAGGGTGATGATTGAGAACTCGTACTCACCCTGGAAGCCAGCCCCGAGTGGGCTGCCCCAGGGATCTGTGCTTGGACCTATACTTTTTTTAATATACATTAACGACCTGAATATCGGTAACACGGGCACTTATTGGTACACATTTGCGGACGACTTAAAGATTGGGGTCGATAATACGACATCCGGTCCTTCGCAAGAACTGGAGGAACAGATCCGGGGGGTGGCTGCCTGGTCTAAACAGTGGCAGCTCCCCCTCTCAAATCCAAAATGTTCTTCTTTCCATGTGGGGAATAAAAATTTGTATCCGCAGTATTTTCTCGACCATGAGCCATTACCACAAGCGAAGGAAATTAGGGATTTGGGTATCTGGTTCACCCAGGATCTGAAACTTTCTTTTCATTGCCAAAAGGTTGTAACTGCGGCGTTTCGTCGCTCTATGGTTGTGAACAGGTGTTTTACATGTGGAAATATTGCTACTGAAATTTGGGCCTTTAAGGTGTTTGTACGTCCAATTTTGGAATACGCAACCCCTGTCTGGTCTCCGTACTTGGCCAAGGATATTGACCTTGTGGAAAAAGTCCAACGATGCTTCACAAAAAATCTCCCTGGTTTTAAAGAAATTAAATACCAATATCGTCTTCGTAATCTTAACCTTGAGTTGCTAGAACTTCGCCACATCAAAGCAGATCTTATACTCACGTATAAGATTTTACACAATCTTATAGATGTCGACCTACCGTTTTTTGATCGCGCACAGCACATATACTGTACTCGAGGACATGACTGGAAGCTAATCGTTCCCCCCTCGCATCTTGACTGCCGCCTGCATTTCTTTTCGGTCTGAGTGGTACCCATTTGGGACGCCCTACATGCCAGCACCATGTCTGCCCAGTCGATAGCGTGTTTCCGAGGGCAACTTAAAAACAAAAATTTAAACATTTTTCTAAGGCGTCCACTATGTTGACCTCTTAAACAGGAAAATGAAGAAAATACTTGCTTCTTTTAAACTCCTGGGAACGGTGTCAGCGGCTCACCACACTTCCGTATCCCTTCCACTTTGGTGGTGGAATAAACTGTAATTTATTAACTTTACATCCATTTCCCCCGGGTTTTATAATGCGAAATGGTGTTAGGATGAAGAGAACGTCGTTTAGTACAATAATTAAAGGTGTTTACATTCCTCCCAACGCCATTTTTCTCGACCCACCACATCAAGTACAGCCCAAAGGTCTATTTACTTACCGTTAGTCAATCTCTTGCTTAAAATCCGATTTAAAATGTGGCGTCTAGGAGATTTTCTGTTGAATATTGGGAACTAATTTAATAGCATACTGCGATTATATGGTCCTTTGCTCGCTTACAATAACCATGGCTTTTTATCTTTGTGTGTGCGTGTGCTAATCTTTAATCGTTTGCTAATAATTACCACGAGGTCAAAAAGCTAAAAGACTAATGCGGTAAAAATTAAAGTTATTTATGACTATAGATCGCCGAAGAAAAATTTTAAGATACTGGCGTAAAGAATTAAAATACGAAAATAATACCAGTTGGTGACGGTACAATCTTTCACTTAACGCTGTTTCGTGTACTATCTCAGTTGGCCTTGTATTCCAACGCCGAGTCCAGTGAGAGAGACAGTGCGATAGTAACATGCGCAGATGGATATGGCAGGCCGGATGTGCCTTTAAGTGATTTGGCGTGCTGCCCCTAATCTTAAAGGGACACCCGGCCTGCCTTATAACATTCAGCGTGCCAAATTACAGCTATGCGCAGATTGTCATCCGAGTAATTACAGCGCCAAGGTCGGCTGGGGTGGTAGCTGCGTTTCTCGCATAGCTGCTGTCCCGGTTGGCTTTGGGAATAGTACAAGAGACAGAATCAAGTCAACGATTGTGTCGTCATAAACCGGAAAAATTCTCGTATTTTAAAATCACAATTTATAATTTTCTAGGCTAGTGTCTTATAATTTTGCTTCAGCGATCTATTGGAATAATTAATTTTAATTTTTACCGCATTAGTGTATTAGATTTTAGATCTCATAGTAATTATTAGAAAATTAGTAGATGTACACACAGAGATGAAACGTCATGATTATTGTAAGCGTGCAATGCATCATATAGTTACGGTTCGTTCTTAAATATAGTTAACAATATTCAACAGAAAATCTCCTAGACGCCACATTTTAAAAAGGTTTTTTTAGCAAGGGAAAGACTAACGGTAAGTAAATAGACCTTTGGGGCCGTACTTGATGTGGTGGATCGAGAAAAATGGCGCTGAGAGGTATATCCTTTTAATTATTACAGCAAACAAACAAAAAAAATGCTTGAACGTGAAAATGTTTCAGTGGTTTCTCGACTCGCCATTTTCAACTCGCTACAGCTTTTCTTTTTTCTTTTGTCTGTTTCAGTGGTCGTTGTCCGGTAATGCAATTTGGAACCGAGATGTCACGTGGCTCGTCAACCGCTGCCAGCCTGAGTAACACGAACCAACCCGGCGAAAATTGGCCTTTCTTGACAAAGCCATTCGATAGCCTTCATTCCAACCCTCGTGTCAAGTGGGGACGTTCGACAGCGCCGCCATGTCACCTTAGTCACTCTTTTGACGGCCATGAAGTGAACTAGCGGTTTCGCCCAACCGCAAAACTCAAAACGTCAATTTTCAAACGCAAACCAAACAGAATGACGCTTTAGCTGAAAGAGCTGCTGGAATATCTGATTTCCAGGTTACTGGATTACCGTAATTTGTTTGCAGTTAAAAATATGGTTTAATGTTTCGCGTCATTTTAACTGCGAGGAAATCAATTTCCACAAGCAGCACATTTACGAAATTTCACGCAACATTTCAAAATAAAATTACACGAGTCCATATTTTTTAAAGGGTGTCACGCCACAAATGGCGAGACCTAAAAAAAATTAAAGTTTTCTGAAATTGAACTGTATTTTTGAGAAGATGCTATTGGTTTCGTAGCTTATTATCTACATTTCAAAATGTATTCTGTGATTGAAGAAATTAAGCAAGTTGGTTCAGCTAAAACTAAAAAAAAAAAACCAGTTTTAAAGAGGCCTAGCCTCACCCCACAAGCTTCCAAGCTCGCATTTGGTACGAGGGAATAAAAAGGAAAACGAAATATCTTGCTCCATTACCAGCGAAAACAAAACTTTGACTCTAATAATAGCAAAAACAAGATATAAAATAAACAAATTAAAAAGGAAAACTAAGAGCAAAACATCATAAGAAATCAATTCTCAAAGAAAAACTCTAGTATAGTTAAAAGATGAAAATAACCAAAAGGCTGCAAAATATTAAAAGTTAAAAGAAATAGAACGGGTTGTTCAGTTTAACCAACCATCCTAAGGGCTCATTTACGCATTGACTCGCCTTTGCATTCTCGCAGCTCGAAGCCAGAAATTTTCTGAAATTCCAACATGGCGGCGGTTTTAGCTCTGCCAGCTCGCAACGAAACGAGTCAATAACTGAGTTTAGAAGCAATTGGGAAAATTGTTTCGTCGGGAGGAATTCTTTATCTTACTGTCACGAATTATAAGACTGCAAGCATTTGCTCAAACGATGTCGGATTTAGCAACTAATCCAGGATGCTTTGTTGCCATGCCAACGACACTTTTGCCATCGCGATTAAATGTCAGCTGCGAGAATGCAAAGGGAATCCTTGCGTAAACGTCCCCCAACCCATGTTTCCGAAACGTTTGAAAATGAGTTGTTTCTTCGCACCTAACAGGCAAGTTGTGAAAATTGCAAACAAGTAGAACGTTAGATTTATGTAATCTTTCTTTTGAAACTGTTGTTGTTGGACAACATAAAAAGAAGTGATTTATTCCTAAGTTTGACAATTCGTGGCAAAGCGTGTAGAAAGGTGAGCTCCTTTTTTTTTCTCAAAAATTTATCAACGTTCTGCCGTAAACATATAGATGATGAACTGACAGAATATCGAGATGTGGGTAAATTAAGTTGCTGATATGTAACAACATACAACAAGAGTTTCCTCATTTTAAAACGTCTACGACTTTTAAAAAAAAATCATTACAACATAACAGTGGTGGATGGCATCTTTGAGAAAGTCAGTGCGTTACGCCTCAAATTTCCAGCACATTTCTGACGGCGTGGTAAGTCTAGATTAAAGAACTACTCTGTTACATGGTTATTAGTATCTTTTCAAAAATGTAAGGCTTTTTTTACCTGTTTTAAATATAATGTAGGACTGGTGTATGAGTGCAGAATTTTAAAATGAAGGGAGTACTGGCAAGAGGGAAAAAGGCAAAAATTCCCATGCGATTGGCTAAATAAACAAACACCGTCGTAGTGTCCGCAGTGCAGGATTTACATTGAGTGGTGTATGTGCATTTTGTGAAATTAAGCCTTAAGGCTTAAAAAGAAGTTTAAAACTCCGAATACAAAAAAAATCAAATGCTAATTAATGTATTTATTCATTTAACGCTAAAAACAGAAACTAGGCCAAATTGGTGAAAATTTTCGCTAGTCATAATAATGCTGCATGGATATTCCGTTCATTCTTGAAATTGAAGTTTCACATTATGTCAGAGTCTTGCCGTGACCCCGCAGGCACGACACTGGAACCAATTTACTGGGGAGGCGGGAGTGGGGCAGCAATTTAGCCGGGGGGGATCCCAAAAATTCTACTTTCGCATCCCCCTCCCCCCTCCAAGAAATAAAATTTTAAAAATTTAAAAAAATAAAAAATATCACTCTTGCAAGTCTCTTTCTCACACCCAGCGTTCTTAACTGTTGCCTACCCTATATTTAGAGAATGTCTTACATCTAGCAGAGATTTTACAATTCTCACGGTCACAACTATTCTAACTTGTCAACAACGGATACGGGCATTATGCCAAATCAGGTTTTAGGAATTTTTTACCTATTGATGTGACCTCAAGTCTTTCCTGTTGCTGTGAAAGAAACTAACGTAGTTTCCTTACTAATTACTAGAATTTTCTTCGTTTAAACTTTTTAATTTGATCTAATGAGTGGGGTGGGGGTGGGGCAAGCGTGTAAGGGAGTTTATCTTGAACTGCAACTTGCCCTGTGCAAATAACTAAAGTCTTAAGGAGAACACAATTTATTAAGTTAAAATTCAACAGTGGCTCAATTGGAGGCACCTATTGCGAATTACAGATGGCTATGCTAAGGTGTATTTCGAGGTGGGTTCCAAGATGTCTTAGCAAGCTCCTGGACATTACTTTTAGTTTTTGTTTATTTTATATGAACTTGGACGTGGCTTAAAATCCGGCGTAAAAATTAAGCCAGATTTTGTGGTTTTTCAGCGGAGAAGCGAAGTTTCGTCGTCCGTTTTCCGTCGTGTCGACAGAGCTCCGAGTGTGTTCGGCAATCGTGTGATTCATACCGTGAAAGTTGGGCGCCCGTTTCACGTAGTGGCAGCTAGCGACGGGTTCACAAACTACAACCGGAGTGCCGTGCACGAACCACTAGAAATATATGCGCAGGATTACTGCAAGAAAAAACCTGACACTATAATCTTACAAGCGCAAACTTCATAGTAAGGAAAACTCTTGTAGTAAATGACTTGTAAGTAAACCACAAAATCTTGTGTGTAAAAAAAAAAAAAAATAAAGAATTGTATCAAGTATAAATTGTAACACCTATAAAGAATTGTAAAAAGTGTTTGGAATTATTTGTAATACAACTATATTGTACAGTATAAAGAAAACCAGATTAATTGTAACGAGTTGTATAAAAAAAATGTTTTAAGTTTAATATTGTTTGAATTAGCCTATAGCCCCTCCTCTCACATTTAACCGTTTTAACCTTAATTTTACTTTAATTTTGCCTACTAGAGTGGTCTACAAACAGTTTTAATACGGAAAAATCAAAACAATGCCAGATCTGATAAGGCTTCTGGAATCGAGGCCAACTGAGCTAGAAGTTCTCAACGCCAGCCGGCACTTGATTTTGGCTACACTTCCAGATTTTTGGTTGGACTAACGCGATCCTTATACAACTTAACACGGCGAGGGCATAAGCCTAGCTATCGGAAAGGTTATTTGTTTCATATTGTGTTTAGCAAATAATGCGGTAGAATTTGCTAAAATTTTGACATTGTCTGGAACTAATTCTGAAGGAAATGAAACTTGGTAGATATAGTCCGAATACCGTTGTAAACTTTCACTTAAAATTCCCCACCCTTCCGACTTGAGCTTCCGCCGCCATCTTGGAAAATGGCGGCCGTTTTTGCGTTTTTTGACCGCGTACCTGAATCTATACATATTTTAAAAGGAGGTGTGTTAGAAAATATTTAATACAGTGTATTAAACAACTTTGTAACACATCTTCCTTTCAAAAATTGCTTAGATTTGGCCATGCGGTCAAAAAAACGCAAAAACGGCTACCATTTTCCAAGATGGCGGCGGGAACTCAAGTCGGAAGTGTACGAAATTTTAGGGGAAAGTTCACAATGGTATTCGGAACATATATTCCAAGCCCGTCTCCTCCATTAGTTTGAGGCAAAATGCCAATTTTACTCGATTAAAATTATTGTCAATATGTTACAGCTCGTCATTCACAAAATTATTCATTTTCTACAAGCAGTGTCTAACCGAAAACCCGTAGGCCTACGTCAAGTTTTCGCTAATCAAAGCAGTAATTTCATAGCTAAAATGGCTGCCACCAAGTTTCTGGCCCCAACCCAACCCACAAATAACGATGAACGATGCCTTTTGGGAGGAGAAAGTTGGTGGCAGCCATTTTGGGTCTAATGACACTCTTGTGACAAGCGAACATTTTGTAGGGAACTTGAACACTTTGGAGTATCGTGTGCTATAAAACATATTTTAGTTTTCATTTTATGGATTTTTAGCCAAATTCATTGGTTTGTGGGTTTTTTTGTGGGTTGTTTTTCAATGTGTTTAGCTGTTTTTACTTGTATGAGGACGTAGTTCTACTTTGGATACGTTTTAGTTGCACGGACATAAAACACTACTGGTGCAAGAAAGGCCGCAACGGAAAATTCATCAACACTTGCCGTGGTTTGATTTGTGGAAACCACCTCAAAACTGGAAGTAGAAAGGTTTTTAATAGATCTAAACACCTTTGAAGTTACGAATATACGAGAATTTCAAAATCTGCGCGTGAAGGCAAACAGTGGCAAAATTGGCAACAACGCTGTCCTCGGTCTTGTTGGATTTTTTTGCACCGGCAGTGGCCGTTATTTTTTTTTCCACAGAAAATACATGGCTGAACCTTGTAAGATCACATTTTGTAAAAATAGACATTGACCAGAATTGGAATCGGCTGATTTGGTATCTGACCAGAATACGCAGCGAAAACATCTACCGATACCGGTATTTGCAGTGTGGTCAAGCTCAACCTGTTAAACCACTTTCAACTACAATCCTCGATGACGCAGGAACCAGACGAGGTGAAAAATATGAAGTTTGCGGCATTTTTGCAACAAAAATTGTGTTTCAAAACTGTTTCAAATCTGGCAATCTAAACAACATATTTATGTCAAACGAATTTTTTCCACACATTTTACCATTCTTGTGTTAAAAAGGCTGAAGCTTTTAGATGGGAAATACATTATTTAAAATTTTAATTTTTCCGTGAGGAGTTTTTCTAAAAAATCAGTGAATTCCCTGAAATTTCCCTGATTTTCAAACGTAATTTAAATTCCCATAAGGTTTTCCAGGTTGGGTGGGAACCCTGTTCGCACAATGTTCGCACCGATGAAGGTATTGGGGTCAGATCGTATCAGCCAAAATGAGTAGGTGTCTATTGCTATTGTTGTTGTTTACCTTGTTTTTTGTATAGTAGACCATAGCTACCAAGATAATTAACCGTGCATAACACTGGGTCAACTTACCCCCAATACTTGCGTATTTTCCCCCATGTTTTCCATCCCTATTTTCCCATGTTTTCCATCCCCTAATCCCCCTAATCCATTGGGAATAGCCTGAAAACGCTTTACATCTGTACATTGATTTAAATTGTTAATCACGTTAATCACTTTGCAACCTACCACGCGGCTATGCTACGTTCCGTACTATCACCTGGGAATCGATGACCTGTTCCGGTTTCTGTACATAGTTTGTGTTACACGTGTAATATTATGTATGTATGTATGTATTTATGTACATAACATTAGTGAAGTGAAATCCTTATCAATTAGTAAAATGTGTTCATATTGTTCATTACTGTTCACGTGGTTTTACCACACCCAGGGAAATTATTACCCTTAGAGTGAATGTTGGAAGTGAACTTAAACAGAATACCCAAATGGTAAGTAAACGGAAACACATTTTTACATAAAGATGGTCAACGTGCCATCCGCCAACGTACTGCAATGTGGTTTTGTAATCTTATGCCACACATTGTAAAAAAAAAATGACTGGCAACAAATTATCCAGTTCGTATCCATCCCATAATATTATGTTAACGTTCACGTTATAATACGTTTTTGTCATAAAAAAAAACCCGATGGTGTGCGGAGGATGGGTCTGTTCCAATAAAGTTGCCCAATTGTTGTTTTTCTTTTTCGGTTTGTGCGTAATTTCGTTCCAGGTCTTGATTTTGATGTCTCTTTCCAGGCAATTTAATCTGTTTGATGTGTCTATCATTTTTCGAATAGATCAAGCGTTGTTAGACAGACGTTCCAGCCTCAGGATCGATATGGCTGCTGGTGGGAGGAATGGAGCTCGCCAGTATGGGAAGCAGCCCCGGTAAAATAGTATAGATTCGGTGGTGGTATTGATGTAAATTTAAGGATATCGAAATGGAAACAAAAACATCCTTCACTGATGACAAGTTCGTTGACTCAATAACGGGTAAAGCATGGGCTTAATAAATAAATAAATAATTAAATAAATAAATAATTCATTCGTCGCACAAGACAGTCAAGACGGGACAGGGCCGATAAAAAGGTTACTTCCGCCCGCCCACAAATTAAAAAAGAAGTGGTTAAATGACATAAGATGGTTGTTCAAGTTGGTAAAATTGTCTTAAAAGATCAGCCAAACTAATTCAAGGAGTCAATGGATAAATGACAGGAGATGGCTATTTAACGTTGGTATTTTTGCCGTAAAAAATGCCACACTGGTGGCCGTCATTACGTGATTCGGCAACAAGTTCCAGCCCTTCTCAACTCTAAACGAAAAAAACTGGCACCGACGTGTCGTGGAGTAATTTCTCGCCATCAGTTTCAGTGAGTGCCCCCTAGCCACACTATCCTTTCGAAGTTGAAAAAAAAAAATGCCTATAATTAAAATCCACCATGTTATGTAGCATTAGAAAGGTCAGTGTTAGATCAAACAAGGGCACCCCCAATATATTGCCGGTTTTTATAGAGCATTGTAGTGATTTCACATTTGCATTAAAATGCTGCGATTTCCCAGTAGCAGTCGCCCAAGCTTTCATTACATTTAGTTAGATCAAGGCTTAAGAGATAAAGAGGCTTACACCCCGTTTGCATGAAATTATTGTGACGTCATCAGTACTATTACTTTATTACTTGAAAAGGAAGCTGGAGAATAACATTTATTCGATCCGGGATAACTCTATTATATCGTAGATCATCTTGTCCGCCTGACTGGAGTTCTCCGAATCAAACGTAAACGGGACACGCTCGTATGCAAAAGTTTGGCGACAGGTTGCGAACGTTGTATACACATTTTCATTTGATTGCAGTCATAGAACAGCTGAGAGAGCAGTTGACAACATCCGGGCTTTAACGCTTTCAATTCGTCGGTACAAATCCATCTCAAGAAGCAGTTTTTTTCTTCTTTCTGGTAGAAAGGAACATTTATTATTGCCATTTGAACACGCAGCTTTTCATTGCAGTCATAGAACAGTTGATAGTGAAGTTGACAACATTTTGGCTGTGACTCTTTCAATTCGTCGGTCAAATCCAGCTGAAAAATTAGTTTTTTCTTTCCTCTGTTAGAAAGGAACATTATTACTACCACCTGAACATGCAGCTTTTGACTGCAGTCATAGAACAGCCGACAGTGCAGTTAACAACATCCGGACTTTGACTCTTTTAAGTCTTCAGTTCAAATCCAGCTCAAGAATTAGTTTTTTTTCTTCCGTCTGTTAGAAAGGAACGTTATTATTACCATTTGAACATGTTGTTTCCAACCACAGTCATATCGCAGTTGGTATTGCATTTCGGCTTTAAATTCAGCTCCGGGATGTGTACTTCGTCCCATTTAATCACCGCTGTACCTCTCACAAACGGAATTTGGGGGCATTTCGTCGACGAACCCTACCGTAATTCCGTTTTGCGAAGTCCTGTTTATACATAAATTTTGCAAAACCGAATTTGGATATGATTCTCGTTCTACGAGAATGCATCCAAAATTCCGTTTGATCAGAGTTTACAGCTATGATTAAGCTGAAAGCGGCTCATATTCGGGAGCTGAATTTAAAGCCAGTTATTTACTTTAAGAAAGACGAAAAAACGACTGTGATGTTAAACGATAATGAGTTTGATTTAAAGGCGCATATTACCAGAAATTCAGTTTTTGCACTATAGAGTGAGATTTGAACCGTTGTGCTGTGATTGTGGTCAACAAATGTTTAAGTTCGTACGCAAAGGATTAATAATATTCCTTTGCTAGAGAAGGAAGAAAAGAAAATTTCGATCCTCATTATCGAACCCAGAACTTACGGAGGCAACTAACAGAATGGTAACCACTGCGATCTGACTTAAACAAAAAAAAAACCAACTGCGAGTCTATTGAAAACTGGCTGTTTCCTCTATGCGTGAGCAAAATACTTTATTGGGCAGCATAAAATGAAAACGGCCACCGGACCGTCCCCCCACATTCCCCCATTGTGTGGCCAGATTTCTTAGTGTGGCAAAGAAGTGTTCAAAATTCATTGTCCAATACTGTACTACCTTCAAAACGAAGCAAACGCAATAGTACATTTTAAATGTCTAAAAACAAGTCTCTCCAAAAGAAAATGGTGCCTGCTTGGAACAAGGAACAGAATACAACTTCAAGCTCGACCACGGGGAAGAAGCATGCAAACACGACCACATTCACCATCGTACCATTCATCTGACAACCACAGCTTGTGCACATTTATTATATAGCAAGCTAGAGGAAGCCCGTGCTACACACGGCTGGTCTTGGATCTACCGTTTGCTACACTGGCACGGTTTGGTTGCTCATGTGTATGTCCATGTTTCACCGTACTAAGTTTCTTCAATCGCAATGTTGTGCACACTGGCCAACAAATGCTTTCATCGAATTAAGTTTGCTCAATCCAATTTTTGCGCGCGCTGGGTAACAAACGCTGATTTTCGTTCGCTTCACTCACTCAATCAGCGCAGCCCGTGATGCAAGTCAGTGGATGCACCGTTTTAAAAATTGACATGTCGATGCATTGTACGGACGGGTGGTGTTAAAATCTTTAGCCTGGCGGCTTTGACATTTTTGTTTTCTGGGAGACGCAGAAAGCAAATCGCCCGGTCGAACAATGCCTCACTATTGTTTTGTTTTGACTTGGACAGGTCTTATTGTTGCCGACCACTCTGCAAGATAGCAATGATAAACCTCGTGCTCCGCATTAATTGTTGGTGTGCAAGTTGAAACAATTCAGCTTAGCTCTGAAGGCCCGCATTTACGAAATAAGTAAGCCATTCCATCGTGTTTCGGTGCCAATTTCGAGGCCAACGTGGCTTAGTTTGATTC
>JAHWFP010089858.1:242776-253491 GCA_023313725.1 Lithobius niger
ATCAAACAACTCCTGTCAAACAATCTCCTCCAAGACAGCACAGCATCTCATCGAACAAGCATCGACAGGGTGAATAAGTAGGTAACGCTGCTTCTCGAAAAACGTGGGACAGAATGGTACCTACTTTTATCAACATCGCCAGAGGGCGAAACGTGTCAATCTCTCCAAGACAGCACAGCATCGCACGGAACAAGCACCGACAGGGTAGATAAGTAGGTAATGCTGCTTCTCGAAAAACGTTGGATAAAATAGTACCTACTTTTATCAACAGCACCAGAGGGCGAAACGTGTCCCTCTCCTCCAAGACAGCATACCATCACTCCCAAAAAGTACCAGTAGGGTAGGTAAGTAGGTAACGGCACTTCTCGAATAAAGTGTGGTAGGATAGTACCTGCTTTTATCAACGACACCAGAGGGCGAAACCCGTGCCATTCTCCCCTAGACAGTGTACCACCGTGCCGAACAAGCATTGGCTGGTTAGATATGTAGGTATGGCGTTTCTCGAAAAAAAAGTGAGGTAGGATAGTACCTACTTTTATCTGTGACATCAGCGGGCAAAACGGGCCAGTCTCTCCAAGACATAATAGTGTCGTGCCAAACAAGCAAACCCACTAGCAGGGTAGACAAATCGGTAATGCCGTTGCTCGAAATATGTGAGGTAAAATAGTACCTGCTTTTATCAATGACACCAGAGGGCGATATGCATTAGTCTCTCCAGTGAAGGAAAATGTGAGCACTGGAACTGAGTGTGTAGAGCAGAGAAGCCAAAAGTGCACAATATCAATACTACCCGACGTTTCAAGCTGACTCCAGTTCAAAATCTAGGGAAAAAACATACACTTACAATTGCATAAAAGTACAAACAGGCAGCCGAATGCATGCATATCTGCCTAAGTCAGAACCACAATTCAAACAAAGTAAAAATACGAATTTAAAAATTTAAAAAGCAGGAAGAGGAGAGCACAAGAAGAAGTGGTGACTATTGAGTAAAGTCTTGGTTTTATTCATTTTCCCCTGGTGGTAAGGGCTTCAAACAGTAATATCAGTGGTCCTCTGGTGTCGAAAATTGGTAACGGAGAACTCTCTGAGGAGTGCTAAGTATTCATAATGAGCTGGAGTCGGCTAGGAACGTCGGGTAGTGTTGATATTGTGCACTTCTGCCGTCATTAAACCATGGTAATATGGATAACCTTCGGATATTGATGAAGTATTTGTGTGTGGGCAGTACTTGAAGCTGTACACCTCGATTTAACGCGTTTTCAGTTCGTTACAATTAATTTGAACCACGGATTAAGATTCAACCCGACAGCAAGCTTCGCGTAACAATAAAACCATGCGCTATACTTAGCTCCACTCGTTGCTACAACTCTTCGGAAAACTGAATGCTGGATTACAGCTTGATCAGCCAATTCTTGATGTTGCTGCGCCCTTCTCTCACCTGACGCAGCATCGTGGAAGTTCAAATCTAACGTGCTGGAATCCTCACTTTAACCTAACACACCTTGACGATGAACAGGAGTCTTTTGCGGTTCAGTATTTATTTTCAGATGGCGAAGGTTCACCTGACTTCGGGGCAGAAGACTGTCGAAGACACTTTGGTTTTAGTTATATTCAGAATTAAAAAGTAAGTGATGAAATTTAGAATTGCTGAGCCAAAAACGGGGGCCGAATTTAGAACATCTGATCGGAATAGGGCCTGGAATCGAATAAAATATTCCCAAACCGTTGCTATGCCTATGGCAGCAGCCACGAGGCCAAAGTACAAAGCTTACATGTCATTCAGTATTGTTTACAGATAATTTTGCATTGTTTACAATTGCCACATGTTTCATCAAGAAGCCAGGAAGCACGAGGGTCCCGTCTTGGTGCAGAATCACAAAGACCCGCTGATGAATTGTCTAATAGGCGAAGCCGTGGGGTCTTGCTTCGTAGCTATTTCAAGTTGAACATGCCGAACCACATCAAATTAGCCCCGGAACTTGCAGCAATGTAGCTTACAGTTAATTTGATTTCCTAAATCTCACGTACCATTTTTACCCTTAAGGGTAAAAAAAAAGAGCATTCCTATCGCGATAATTTTGTTCTAGTGATGATAACGAGTTTCCTGAGCAAGGTGGCTTGGTGGTTAGCATGAGCGTCTCATGTGCAAGAGGTCCCGGGTTCAGCCAACCCTGACATTTTCGGGAAGAGAAGGGCCCTGTGGTGTCTCGTCCTCATATCGATTGTGGCATATAAAGGAACCTAGGTATTTCCGATGGGATTTAACGAGCAAAATTGTCCCTTTCTCCTTCTGGCACCACGGCTAAGGCTGGGTGCACGCCAAAAGCTAAAGCTCCATCTCCATTGTGACACTCAACGGCGAAACTTGGGCAGTGATGCCTTTGCCATTACGGTTCACTGACGACGGCACCCTCTGCTGGCAATTGTTGAAAATAGGTACTAGTTTCCCCCAAGTATTGGAGTAACAATGGCATTACCCATACAGTATACTAGGCTGAAGCTTAAACAAATTTGGAATTTTAAAATCTAATAGCGCTGAAAAGTTGTCTTTTAGAGTCAGATCAAACACCATTTTTTAACAAAAAATTTTGGACAATATCGTCTGTTCCCAACCTGGACCCAAAATGTTTAAAAAATTCAAATTCAAAATTTGAAAATTTATTACATTTTGGGTCCGAGTTGGGGACAGGCGATATTGTCCAAAAGTTGTCGTTTAGGGTCAGATTAAACACCATTTTGTAAGTCTGAAATCTAATAGCGCTGAAAAGTTGTCTTTTAGGGTAGGACCAAACACCATTTTTTTAACACGGTGTTTGGTCTTACCCTAAAAGACAACTTTTCAGCGCTATTAAATTTTAAAATTCCCAAATTTATTTTAGGCTCTACCCTACTACATACATACAACGACCGATGACACCATCTGATGACACTGACATCTTTATCACTGATGTATTCGCGAACTAAAGTTGATTTTAATTCCTTGAGGTTGACCTTTCCCTCCGACCTCTATATATATCATTGATTTTTCCTGGCTGATCATTTACACAGCAGCCGAATGAAGAAGCAGTGATTCGTGTGACGTCTGTGTTTATACTATCTGGCGTGACAGAACGAACTGGTGTTCAGCCAAGCAGTATTTTCTTGGAGATACGAAACGTTAATTCGTTCGTTGTTTAGAGAGCTAAGACAAATATTGTTGTAATTACGACAGAAGCCCGTGCGTCACCAGCCAAGATTCAAGGATAATATTAACGTCCGTCCTATCCAGATTAAAACATGTATGAGCATGGTGACCGCTAGACACTCTTGTCTCTTTTAAAGCTAAGGGACTGCTCAGAATGTGTCGGCTGGGGCCCCATGAGAATTGGTAACTTGCGATTGAGACCTTTCAAAATTTTTTAGTTCCCTCATAACGCACCCAAAAATTGTTTGGTCACCCCTTTGAAGGACCAGAATTTTTTTAGTAGCCCTCTCCTTCCAAAAAAAAATCGCAGCATTAGGAACCAGCATTAATTGATAAAGTGAATGTTTGGATACCGTTTGCATTCTGGCATATGCATTCCTGGACACATTAACACCAGCACCTGAAATTGTCGAGTGCGGAGTATAATAGACATAATTATGTCAAATACAAACTGTAAATGGTGTCTACGTAATTTATTTTTTGTCTTTGGAATTGCAAAATCTATGAAAATTTGTGCGTTGAAACTGTGTTAAAGTCTTGGCTGATCGGTAACCAAGCTTTTACGGTAACTTGGTAGTGCGGGGGGGGGGAGGGGAATCAAAATTTTTTTATTAAAATTAGTTTGGAGTATCTACTTTATAAATTTGCACGTTTTTTAATCCAATAAAAAAATTGGTTTTTATAGGCGGCTCTGTACCAGTGCCAACATTATTAAATATTTTTAAACACGCATAGCCCAAAATTATGTATTTTTTAAACTTTAGGTACCATTTTCTACAAAACTCCTGCACAGAAAATCTTGATTCTATGCAGGGAGCTTCCTGGTGGTTCCTGTGCTTCCTGTGGTTTTCCACGGAACACTCAAATTTTTAGAACTTGTATAATAATAGCTTTATTAATTAAACAAATAAACGTTCAAGAATTTTTTTCCTAAACTATTTGCATGACTTCTAGTTGAATCTCTACAGAATTATGTGTTTCACAACCATACGAATTTAAAACTGTAGGTGTAACAGATTCATTTATAATGGCACCTAAAGTTGTGACATTTCCCCCATAGGAATACGTGGTACTACCAAGTTACCTTAACTTCTGAGCAATGCATCTTGCAGGGAGAGGGACAAATCGTTCACCTACCTAGAGTAGATATTGCCTGCATTCCAAATGCTGACTCAAGCTCGAACTCACAGTTGAAATGACGTCATACTTCTTTAGTACCATTCACCACCAAGATTCTCCAAACATATCCACATGAGGTTCTGGTGGTGAGTGGCACTAAGCAGTTAAGACGTCATTTCAAGTATGAGTTCGAGTTCGAGTCAACGTTCGGATACAGGCTTGAAGGTAGCCACAGACATAATCATCCTGCGGTTGACTCCTGCTGTGGTTGAATCCTGTTGTGGTTGAATATTGCTGTTAGCCTCCCATCCTGTTCAATTGAAGAATTGGCTGCGGAAGGCAGCCTTTGCGAACACACCACTGGCACTTTATTAAGCAGGCCTGTTGCTACGACCACATCTGCAGATATTTGAGTAAGGAATACATGCACTGTTTGGGAAAACATGGCTCATCATAATCAAGATCTATTCTTAAGCTGTATTATTAATGTTATGTATATTTTTGAAGGTTTTGAACATCTATTTTATTACAAAAAATATTCATAATTTGTCACAAGTAAACATGGTCACATTAAGCTACAAAAAAATACAGGAAAGTACATGAATTGAAACATAAAGATGTTACGATTTTATAATGATTCATTGTGTAAAATAGGCACGAAATTCCAACTTAGGCCAACTGCAATCACCTCCAGCATCTGGGTGGTGTTGATCTGATTTGGTTTATTTAGGAAGCAAAGACCCAAGTGGGATCTTCTGATCCACAGAACACAATAGAAAACACACAACAAACCTAAAATAACATAATTAAAGCAACAACAATACAAAGCAGTGTGTCTTGGTTAGATCCAACCATAGCAAATATGTCCAAATGGCAAAGGTCGCATTGAGAAACAATAAAAAGAAAACGTACAGAGGCTGATTAACAGTTCAGTTGCCATTAGTGTTTAAAGAGATAATTAATAAATAAAAGATAATTTTGAAAGCTGGGAGGAGAAAGCACAACAAAGTAGTACATTGCTATATATAGAAATTGCATGTCTGCCAATTGGTTGCAGGCTAAATAACAACACTTACGAACCAAAACACATCACACAAAACACAGGACGAATACATAACTCCCTGATTTATAATACAACTCTCAAGCCCCTGTTGCTCCAATAAACGTTTTGCAACATTTACTGCAATTATACCGTACATATCTACACAAATGTGAACAAGCCACACAAAATTATTACAAAATAAATCTACATGTATCTTCGTTCCTAGTGCTTCCTCTGAGATACTTTTACACACGCGTTCAAGGCATTTAATTCTTACAGAATGGCGAATTTAAACTGTACACTTGTTTTCAGTATAGCTGGGGCGGAATTATAGATTTCTGTTATTGCTATGAAGAGCTCGTTGTTGTTCTCTTGAGGTTGAATTGTTTCATTTAGAATTTCCTTGCAACATATTGGGCATGTTGATTCGAGTTTTTTTTAACCTACACTTTCTACAATACTGTCTCGGGGGTGTGCGTACTTCTTACGTGATCTGTCGTCAAATTTTAGATATATTTAGTTTTCCTAACACTTCAGGACCAAGTGGAAATGTATTTACAAAATGTTGAGGTTCGTCCAACCAACCCAGTATACGAATAATTTTAACTTCGACGAATAAATTCCTGGGAGAGACAGCAACTGCTACGTAAAACCTGTTTCATGGGCAAACAAGAACAGTTTGTATTTTTCTTGCATTTTGATTTCACGAGGCTTATTGGATTAGATGTTCATTATTTACGTACCTGGAGTTGAGATAGACTCATGTAAAGTTCGGTGAAAACAACAGTATTTTAAGTAGTTTGACTCATTAAAATTTGAAATTGTTAAAACGATATATCTACCCGCGTCTTCGACTTCCGTAATGTCTAGCTTGCAGCATTGGCTGTTGTTTGACTGGCCTTTCTACAATTGCCATCTGTATATATGGTCTCTCTGGAGGCATCTGAAGTTGGGTTCCGTATACGGTATGCTTTGGAATGGGCTTTTCCATGCCTGGCTCCTGTACGGCTGTCTGCAGTCGAGGCCCATTGGCAACTGAATAGCGTTCATCATAGGATTGGTTTCTTCGCATATTTGTTGGTAGGTGGGCAAGCTTATCTAAAACAAAGGCACTTCGAGGAGTTGTAGGTATCTTCGAAGGGTCTGCGGTAGCAAGAGCGTACGCCAAGATAGCCTCTGGTGGCATCGCACGCATCCTGTTGGACGTGGTCTCAACATCAGGCTGGCAGAGATGTGGGTCTAGAAACTGATTGCACCAGTATCCTTTAGGGCAGGAACAATCTGCCCCTTTGAGAGGTAGTCCTGTCTCTGGGTTCAGGGGACAACGGCACACAAAGTTCCTCATGCCGCTCATCCCACCAAAGTACGATGACGTGATCATTGAGACGCATTTCGGAGGCCAGTGATCGACATCACAAACCTGGCCTGGTAAACAGTTGCACTCGGCCTGCTCTTTCTCTTCGTCCCCATCAAACAACATGTCTACTTCGTTTACCTGTGCATTAATCACTGTAAGAGGTGGTATTGTTGTCATCTTTGTCTTGTGAACAGGTCGAGATGCCGAGTTTATGCCCCTTGGTTTCAGCCTTTGTCTTACACTTTTCCGGCAACAGAATTCATACTCTGTCAGGCGCTGAGGGAACAAAGTTCCTGTGACAGTCCAACCGAGCAGAGCCACGACCAGAGTTACCTCCAGCACGGACACTAGAAAATAAAAACAAATAAACAAATCATAATAACTAATTACATTTTCATTATAAACATGCGATGTTTTGTTTTGTTACTTTTAGGCAGCCTAATTCAAACCAAATTATCTGCTCCACTACATACAGTGGTAGTCTTGAAATACACTTAGCTTAAAGTACATACTTAAGTGCCAATTCAGTAGTCTGAGAATCCCCTTAGAACTGGCAAGCCCTTAAGGTTGAGTATCTTCCAAGTGTGCTGTGGAATACCCTTAAGTACCAAGTTGGTAGTGCAGTGAAGCTGTGAGGGAAGATCCAGGATGAGCAAGAGCTCTGAGATCGTCGATGCCGAATTGGTTCCCATATAGAAACACTATCCTGAATAACATTTTAGGCTTTGTTACAGGAAGCTGAAACAATTTTCCTCATTGGCATAGCACTATTACTGGAAAGATACATCCTGCATAGAAATTCGATTCCAACAATGCAGCAATTACTAATTGCAGCCAATTACTTAGCTACAGGAAGCATCCAACAAATTGTAGGTGACTGTGGGGTTATCCCAGAAAACCGCTTCGCGTTGTGTAGCAAGAGTTGCCAGGATCATTGCTGCTTTATGGGAACGGCACGTTCAATTCGCCGTGGGCAACAAACTCACAGCATTACAATAGAGATTCTGTAACAAGTAAGAGAACTCATATACAGAGCAAGATTTCCAGATGTCGCAAGTGTCGCACACTTTCACACACATTGGTATCCGTGCAGCCGGTGCAATGAACAGACAGGTATTTCGTAACAGGAAAGTGACGTTGCCTGGGAATGTACACCGAATATGTACTGAAGACCTCTTTTCACTTGTTGAAGCCCGTTATTATGGGTCAGCCCATGATAGTTGTATTTTCATACAGTAACGTCTGTGTGCAGACTTTTAACGTCTGTGGTTATCGTGGCCGAGCGGTGATAGATCTGGTCGAACCCCTGGAAAGGGGACCTTGGGTAAGTCCCGCCAGGCCTGCTGGCCAGGGTAGCATGAGAGGCTACCATGCTCCTTCACGGCTGTGGGAACTATTCTGGACCATTCTGGACAATCTTTCAGCCCCTACGATAACCGGGGTTGGTACCTCCCTTTACCAGACATTTCTTCTTCTCTAAAAGTCTGGTAATGTTCAAAATTGAGCCGGTTTAGCCACACAAGCATTAAATTGCTTCGGTTGACTAAAGGCTCAAAAGAAATTAATTGTTAAAAACAAAAAATTAAAAAAATTACAAGGGTTGCTACCGGACATCAGTGGCTGTCCAATCAGCGTGGTTGCCTGAATTCTGTGCCTTCTTTGGAGCACTAAAAACCCTGAATAGAAGTCTCAGCAGTGCAGATACAGAGGGTTGGCCCTCCTTTTTATCTCACGTTTATTATGTGGACTATTTTTGCATCTGCTTCATTGTCATAGAGATTATTTAGTGGCAGGATCTCGTCACTGCACAGACCAACCACCTTTTATGTGATGTGGTCAGGTTCGTTTCCTCATCTGCCACCACCTGTTTTTAGAACTTTTCGTCTACATTTTCCCATGGTAGTAAGCGCCATTGCAACAATGTTCTCCCAATATTTCTTTAGCTGTCCTTCGTCAGTTTGGTGCAGCATTGGTGCACCGAGGGCAGCATTAAACTTATCAACAATAGTAATCCTTTTTCTTAGTTGTGGCTGTGTCTGTCGCTAATTAGTGCCATGCATGTGCAACCAGTTCGGCAATGAGGTTGCGATCTTGGTGTGTAAACTGGTAGCGTACGTACGTTCTATTCATTAATTTGGCTATACAAAGCTTGGAAATGTGGTCACAGTGACCCCTTGCAGAATAGGGTTTGTGCTTCAATGACGACGGAATTGGTACTTGCATAAGTGATTAGTTGACACTCAGCTCTGGCGTTCTAGACTAGTCCACGTAACTTGAGTAAATACTTCATTTGAGAGCAAAGTGTATACTTAAGTACACACTTTCTCAAGTGCCACTTGCTGTAAGTTTAAGGGGATGTTCTAGACTACCACTGTTAGATTAAACGTTGAGAGAAAACACTTATAGCTGGAGAAGTCCAAGTGGAAAACCTACGATAGTCGACATGCCACAATCGACATGGGCGCGAAGCACGACAGGGTCCTTCTCGCAAACATGCAATGGAATTTGCGTGTAACAATGCACTTTTAACGATTGGATGCTTGAAAGCATCCACCAGGATTTATTTATATAGATACCACAGCTTTCGGAAAAAACCTGCGACAAAGAAGTACCCACTTTAAAATGGCACCAGCGTGTATCACAAGTCGTGGCTTGTAAATGGTGCACATCATGATCATCACACACATGCCGCCCACCTTGCAACCCCACAAAGTGGCCATAAACTATGAGGTAAAGAATGGCTTCACCGATAGTGTCATTCAATCGTGACCATAACTTCAGGAAACGTGACAAATATTTGTACATGAGCAACATTTAAAGTGTAGCGCTCGCTATTCATGTTACTGTTAACTGTTACTCCAACTTGTTCTGTTGGATTGCAACCATATTCAGTTCATTGGAAGGAAATTTGAACCATTGATGCAGTGGCGTGATGAGTAGGGGGGATGCCGAGGGGGGCATGGTACTCCTGGTACAGCTGGTGTCGCCGTAAGAATATATTGCAAATTTGCAATGGTCGCTGTCGCAGCTATATGGCTACATGTTTGACACCTCTTTTTTAAATAAATAAAAATAAACAAGTAAACATGTCTCGTCATTTTCCAACGCGTCTGAGTTCTGTCATTCTGACTTTGGAGAGTTTTCGTGCTCCCAGCCGAAGCCATGGCGCTAGAGACAAGAGGAACAACGTTGCTACGTAATTTCAATCAGAAATTACTAGGATGTTTTACATGTCATAATCGAGTTGAGCAAGACATCACAGGGCCCTTGTAATAGGCTGTTACATAAGACACAACGGACACCACGAACCCAGCACTTCCTGGTGCCCCTTTGTATTATACGTATCGGCGGTGCACTCGACCAGTAGCCGTAAACCCAGCCTAATGTCGAGCGCTAGTTGCTAGTCAGGAAGCGTGACCACATGCCTAAACAGTTGGAACCGCTTCTTGCAAGTGGCCCGTTACCATTGCGAATTCTTTGGCAGGAGTCTATTGTTGAGACGTGTATAAATACGAGGAGTCTAGCACTAGATCTTCAGTCAGTGTTGAGGGTAACCAGTTGAGACCTTTGGAACTACTAGCGCTCGCACAGCTAAAACTGTTGCTAGTGCCTAACATGCGATACTTACTACAAAGTTCTCTAGCTTTGTAGTGATGACAGAGTTGATCGAGAGAAATCTGAAATGTTGTGTCCTGCTCCATTTATTTAGATTTTATACCGTATACTTTTAGGCAGGGTATGGGTCAAGGTGGCCTAATGGTTAGCATGACCGTCTCATGTGCCAGTGGTCCCGGGATCGAGTCCAGCCTCAGCCACACCTGGCAATTTCGGGAAGAGTAGGGCCCAGTGATGACTCATGCTCATGTCTATTATGGTATGTAAAAGAACCTAGGAATTTGCGATGGGATTTACCTAGCAAACTTGTCCTCTCTCTCTGTAGCGAAAACCCATCCTTTGATCTGATTTGCATGCTACTGCAAACAAATGTACTTTACACTTCTACAAAATATTTT
>JAHWFP010089859.1:0-27004 GCA_023313725.1 Lithobius niger
AATCTTGACCTACTGTTATCCAGTAAATCCTGCGTGAGATTTAGAGAGAGAATTTATGCCGTGCCAAGCTAGAGAGAGAGGCCAAGCCCCTAACTACCACCAATAAAGTCCTTATTTCTCATTCGCCTTTTCCTTGCTACAATCTACGGCTTTTCAACCTGTAAACCACCCAATCCTACATTGCCCATCGATCCGAACACGGACCTCGGTTCAGACATAGGTGTGGCTGTTTCGCTTGACTGTCAGTCTTCTCTGCTTGGAGGCCCGTGGAGGGACCATACCACCGCTCTGCCCCCTTCAAGCCTGATAGCCGGTCATTCAGCCGCCTATGCTCTTCCCACAAAAATTGCGTGGATTGGCCGTGCCATCGCTTATAGGGCGGAAGAAGTAATTTTCTCAACCCGGACGAGGCGAAGGTGGATCTTATCTAGTTCAAGAGGGGATCTGTTCCCAAGGATGACTCCGCCATTCCGGAGCAGAGTTGTTAGGAGTGTTGTTGATTGTCCTAATAACGGTGACTGATGCGGTAGTTGGTCACGGAGGCCAAATCCGAATCCTGTCACAAGGCGTCTGTTCTTAGAGACCGAGTCGGCTGTTGTGGAGGGTTTGTATAAGAAACAGTCTGGAATGATCCCTTTAACTGTTTTCAATAGTTCCAGAAGAGGAATTTCGGTGGGATCAGGATCTCCTTGGAACGGGTCTCAGGATGGCCTGGAATGGATGGGTTCGGTGAATAGTAAGAATCCCGATCGTCGCTTGCGGAAGGGTCAAGCGGTGGAAAGGGAAGAAGAGCAGGCAGGATGGAAGGCGGAGGTGGAACGGCAGGGGCGGCGGAGGGTCCTGCTTCCGCTATCGAACGGCAGTGTCGTTTAGGAACGGAGTTTAACCAGGAGGATGTGTAGTCTGTTGTGGGCACTTTCCTTTTAAAGTGTTGGAGGGAGGAGTCGATGAGGCTATGTACGTGTGACAGCATGAGCGGTTCGTTGGTACGGTGGGTAGTGAAACGTTCAGCCACCGAATGTTGAGAGGAACGTGAGGATAAATCGAGAGGCATCAGTTGAGGGCTTACGGAGGAGGCCAGCTTGGTCGCAACTTTCCGGCCTTTAGTTGAAGTTTTATGCAGGCATATCGTTCCTTGGTGCGGGATAGCTCTTCGGAGAGGGAACGTAGGCCCCACGCCGTAGGTGGTTGACTGCATGGAATGGGAGACGTGGCTGCGGTTTCGCAAGACACGGTGAACGATTCGAAAAGGAAAGGATTTGAAGGCGGAAGGGGTGATAAAGAGTCCTGTTGCATTGTTAGTTCAAGAATTTCCACGTTCTCAGCAACAGGCGGAACGTGGCTTGGTGATGTGGAACGATGAGTGCAGGAGGAGGAATCATCCTCAGGCGTTCCTTTAGGTCGAGGCATCGCAGCAATGGGAACACGGATGCGGAGCAGAAGGCGGAGAAACGTAGGAAGCGGAGGCTGGTTGTTGTCGGAGCGAAGTGAACAGCGTAGATGCTAGAGAAGAAAAGGTGAGTATTACCGCTCCGCTTCGAGTTACATGAAGCAACCTGCGCAGTAGGTAGCGAACCGGAAGGACATCTTCAATTTATTTTCTCTAGAATTGAACAGCATTTGAGAAGGAGAATGCTATTAAAAAAAGGTAATGGATATTTCAAGGCAACTAGAAATTAGTTTTTACTTCCCCTCTCCCCAGCTGTGTTTTTAATCGAATTAATTAAAAAAAACCCATGGACTTTTAATAGGCAATTCACGGTATCTTTGGGTGTAAACGCAGTGACGGAACGTTCTTTACGTAGTACTTAATGATGAAATTTTCCAAAAAGTTAAGTCTAAATTAATAACGTAAAACACTATTACACCAATACAAGACACATTTTTGACAAAATAATAAAATTTAAAAAAACGGAATGCTAAAGGATTAGGCACCTTAGCCTGGCATATAATGGTACTATACAATTAACTATCAGAAATAATAAAAAAAATTCTAAAAATAAAAAGCTACTTCACTGATTTTGGCCATGGTAAGAGGCTTTGTTAAAACCAGTCAAATTAGGAAGCAACAAATTTGAAAACATTCAACAAAACTTTAAGTTTCATCCCATATCATAATGCTAACAAAATATTTGTATTGCAAAGCCAAATTTAAAAAATGCAATAAATATCGGGAAAAAAAGAGTCGAGTTAAATTATGACCTAAAAAATATTACTATAATTTGTATCATTTAATCTAGTGTGGTACAAAATAAAATAAAATTACCAAAATGTTCACTATCCTACAAATAGAGAAACTAACCAGTTTTCTACTTCATACGAATCACCATTCCATTTTTGTTTATTAGTCACGACAAACAAAACGTTATATAAACTTTTCCAAAAATTGCACTAAAATTTATTTTGGCAAAAAGTGAAAAATACAATTTTGTTCACATGCAAATGATTGTTTAAAAAAGATAATGCAGTTAGATTATAACCAAAAAAAAAAAAAATGAGTGCCTTCCACCATGCAATGCATGACACCTAGTTTATTAAGTCGTGGCTAAAAAAAATGTCGTAGAAATAGCTTAGCTGTGCATGTGCAATAAAAAAAAGGAAAGGGGGGGGACAAGAGTAGTTTAGTTAGTTACACAAAGAATGGACAGTTTTAAAATTTTATTTTGAACACGAGGTTCACCAAATTCCAAAGCCATCCTTCAAAAAATCATCATCAAGAAATTGTAAAAGCGATTATAAATTCGCCTGTTTGGCAATACAGTATTTAAAATTTTATCACTACGATTCTTTTATTTCCTGGCTGAACATTACATTACATAATTATTGACGAAATTTGTTTTTTCCTAAGGGATCCGGAAGTTTAAATATTTTTTATAATTTCAGTTATTTCTGATTATACTTTTGCTTTTCTATGCGAACAGTTTCGGGCGAATGACAGTATTTGTAATGACGTTATCTTAAACAGGATATAGTTAAGATTAGGTTATGCAAATGAAACCTGTTTGGTTTACAGGAGGGATTGGAGTTCAGGCACCAGGCAACAGAGAATTGAAATTTGTACCACAGCAATGCTGATTAAAATGGTATATTGTATTGAATTTCAACATTGCTTGAAATTTGATAATAAAAAAAATTACATTTACCAGTAGGACTAAGATTTATACAGCAATAATTTAAGGCACTTGTCTATAAACCAAATCCTAAACTTAGAATGGGCTTACAGCAAGAGTTTTAGCTTTATTCATCTTAGAACACACTGGCATTGGGGACTCCAGTTTCAGTTACGCCCTAAAAGTTTGGCCAGTCCTTTTAGTTAAACGCTGTATTTGTCCAATTCCACGTGAATGCAGGTCGGCAAGGAAAAAGGAAAATGGCAAAAGCAGGTGGCCAACAACCCGATTGTCTGTTTGAACAATACCCGGTAAAATATCTGGGACGAGAACTTACCCAACTTATTCTAACATATATTTTGCCCAAGTAAACAGCAAATTCACAGGCACACGATCCACTGTGAAGCTGAGCAAGCAACATAATCCCCAATAAACTCTTTAAATGTTTTGACACCTCTATATCTCGTCCTCCCTGGTTCCTCGTTCAATTTATTAAATAGGCAGGGACAAAATTACACGTCAAAACTCACTTTGCAAGCCAGCTGCAACTCTTGCTATCACCCTAAAGAATTTTTCTTGCATTCCCGCAACCTGTCTGGGGTAAAAATGTGCACCTTGACTTATGCTCCTTGGGTTAACACTTGAGAGAGTTTTTTCAGAAATTGGACTTTTAAGTCACGTTCGAAGATAGAATTCCCGATAAAAGAATTTTTCCAATTTGACAAATTACGGATTGTTAAGAATGGAAGCATTTGTGCACTAACTCTATCTTTATTTCAATGTGCATTATAAGGGCAGAGGATTTCAACTCTTGTACTTGAACACCAACACCAAACTTAAGGCAAACAAACTCTTAGTTTTGAAAAAGCACATAATGCTTCTGCATAAAGTATTGAGAATTGAGCATATTTAATTGGAACCTACTGGTAGAACCTACTTCTAAAAATTAAATTCGGGCAGAATATTTCAAAACAGAAGCCTTTCATCTAAATTTAATTTTGTTGATCGGAGGCTGAAACACTTTTCTATTTTTTGAACTGTAATTTAAGAAGTTTGGTAACAAGAATTTCAGTCCTGACACCACAATTCTGATTGCAGCAATCTCTGCAATTGGACATGCGATAAAAACAAACAAAACAATAATTACTGCAGACTGGAAGTTCCTACGTATTGCTTAACTGCTACAGTTTAGAGCAGCACACTTTTACAAGCTTGGTGCTAATAACTTGATAAGGCATTACCAACAACTACACTACTTGCCACAAAGTGCTTGGAGAATCACCACACTTACTATACTAATTAACAATATCCTTTTCCCATACATAACCATCAATAACTTGGATGGGTTTTGTGATATGCCACGTTCTTAAGGATACACCTTTTGTGTTAGTGTTGCTTGTGTGCTGAATATGTCATAGTGTACTAGTGCTATATTAAAAGAAATAAACGCATGCAAGACTGCTGGCGACACACGAAACAAATCTGCATCTACTGACAGAGGTACAAAAATTAGAATTAAAATAATTAGTAAACATAAGACAAAGGAAGAATGAGGGAATTTCCAGATGCTCCAGCCAAGCAGGCAAGACTAAACGATGCAGGCATGCAACCGAGTGCTGGAATTAAAAAGAGAACAATGGGAAGATTATAGTCACCCCTATCGTGGCCCCGGGACGGCAACCCGGGGTCGCTGTCGTCGTCCCGGCGGGTAATGCTGGCCAATCTCATGCTACTCGTCTTCTTGAATTGGTAGCGTGGGAGGGGCACAGGTTTCCCACCCGTAGAGCGCCTTTGAAGGCTACGATATGTGGGGAGCCCCGGAGGACCCGTTCCATGGTGGGACGGGCGAGGCGAGCCCGGGAAATGGTATGGCGGTGAAGGGGTACCGGGAAACGGGGGCAGTGATGGGTATGAGAGCTCAACATCGGAGGGAATGGAAGAGGTCTGCTTCTGCGATAATGACTCGGTACTAGCGTAAGACTCGGGGTACAGATCTGTAAAGAAAGGGGAGCGACCTGGACATATGAAACGATGACAGAAATGAAAAATTATGATAGGAGACGGAAAGTATATTGCACATGGACAAGCACAGTAGTGTTGTAAAACTGGAAACTGTGGGAAAAACCTTTATGGTAAAATCATTCGGTTAAAGCACAGTATAAATCTATTTAAACCAACAGTCAAATGTAGTTCTATTAACAAAGTTTTTAGTTCTATGTAAACCAAATAATGTTTTCAATTTGCAAATCTTGTCTAATGGAAAAATCCTTTTTATTAATGTGACAAGATTAGCTAATGGTCCATCTAATAAAATTCATTACTATATGAATACTTAAGCCTTAATTCCAATTCTTGAATTGAAATTGACTAACATCTTTTTTATTTTTATTTTGACTGGTAACATTTCTACCGCTCAGGCTCCGAAAGCATATATCGCCTCAGTATAGTTAGTTAATTATTGGCTTCATGGACTGAGCAGAGGAAGCAATAAATTTCCAGGCCTTTGGGTAAAACGGTGCCTGGAACACTACGAGTTGAGCAAGCTGTGATGTCATATTTAAAGTATGTCCCCTTCGGACTTACAGTAGCTTAAAAGACATTTTAACACTATTTAAAATTAGTTTTTGCTATCCTAAAATACATACCTTCAGTAATATTAGCTGAAATTGTTTATTTTATGGTTTCATTGCTGAAAACCAAATAATTTAATTATTTGGTAATAACCTAGTGCCATCTAGTTCCAGCCAGGGGCACCACTTTGTAATCCA
Source organism: Lithobius niger (assembly GCA_023313725.1). Lineage (NCBI taxonomy): Eukaryota > Metazoa > Arthropoda > Chilopoda > Lithobiomorpha > Lithobiidae > Lithobius > Lithobius niger. Next base: position 5,879 of record JAHWFP010089859.1, read on the forward strand.
CCTAAATACGAGTAGCGTCGCCATATTTCATCATATCGCATATGGACCATCGGGCTCAGTGAAAGCGGGAAGGTGGGTGGGTTCCATTGAAGGTAAGTATTTTATGATACAATAGTAAAATCTAATTTGAAACAGTGTCAACATTTTGTTTCTTACTATCTGCAAAATACTTCCCTTCAGTAATATTAGCTGATTTTGTCCGACAGGAAGAAGATTAGCAAGAATTAGATGCTGTGATGAAAGTATTCTTTTACTTAATAATAATTAAGAAAGGTACCCTTATGATTGGTACTCATTTTCTTTAAATTTTCCATGTCGGGAACTGGCACGCCCGTACATACTACGGATAACTCACTTGGAATAATCCGTTAGACACATTTCAATAGTAAATCCCATTACCATGCCCCAAATACAAATTCCTAGGGGTCACTGGTAGTGGGAAGGCTTCCCATGAGACTGTAGTCATACGAAGACAGGGGAGTAAGGGTGTTCGTTAAAATCTAATTTCTTTTCAACCTAATAACCTTGCCAGCCTTAGCAGATTACATCATCCATGGTTCGTACTCGTCTGTAATCTTAAAATTCCAGGACTCTTCCAGGCTTTTTCAAGGACTGGTCAATGAAAATTCAAGGATTAGAAATTAGTAATTACGAGAAAATGAGAAATAAAAGATAAATTTGTTAAATATGAAATCGTATAAACATTATGGCAAGGTGACATAAGTTTTGTTCCGTTAAATGTCACTGGTGAAACGCAGACACATTGGTGTGCTATTTAGTTTTTTTTTGTGTGTAAATATACGTTGTACTATGACGTCTTGACACAGAAAACAGAAACGTAATTTTCTGTTGGGGGAATTTCCAGGACTATTCCAGGACTTACAGGATTTTTCGCGTTTTTCAAAGACTTTTCCATACCTGGAATTTCATTTTAATTTTCCAGGATATTTTCAGATTTTAAAGTACCCATACGAATTTTGATCATTGTTCTTACCCTTAACTCATCGAGTCGTCTCTGTGCAATAGCAAACTGGAAGGCGGCCGACTGTAGTCTACTCCAGGCTGTACCAACACGATGTCAGTAGGTTATGGCCGCAGTGTCAGCTGCCACTGACCGCACTCCCCCAACTTCCAAAAATGTTAAGTACATTATAATGTAACAGCTTTATTACCGACAACAAATGGTAAAAGGGAAACAGGAAGGACTATGATCAGGACGGAGTAAAACATTGTACCTTTTCAGATCACAAGTTACGAGGCTTAAATTTACCCACCATGTGTCCCTTCCCCTTGTGCTCCCTTCATGCAACACGATCAAAATAGAAAACCCAGACGTGATTATGGGATGTAAACAAAGAACGATCTCGATTCACCACAGTAAAACGTTTATCAAAAAAATTCACACTCTTTCCATCTTTCTCAATCTTTTACCCTCATGCACAACATTTTCAAGTAGTTTCTTTTTTAATTAATTCCCACTGTGTACAGATTTGTGTTCATCGGAAGAACGTTTCTGTTCAGGCTTAAACTTTCGATTCGTCGACTTTTTCATGCTTAGCACCACTCAAATCAGAATTGTCCTTGTGCTTCCGTGTTCTCACACTAGATGTCATGTCGCTCGGTGTCAAAAAGGAAGAAGACACTTGCTGGAATCCGATTAAGGCCAAAGCGCCGCCATCTTGGAAATTTGTTTCTCAAGCGCGTCAAAATGGCAGTCACAATGTTTCGGACATAATTGTGGTTAATTTCGATTCGACCAGATCAAATTGAGCGTTTACTCTCACATCAACATCAGCTTCGGTTATGACAAAGCTCAAATCGGATTGTGTTAAGTTACAGGAATCTATCGAGGGTAATTAGTTTGGAGAGAAACGACATCATCAGTAACGTACGTTTGTTAGATCGACAATCGGCTTACCACATAAATCCTCTAAACGCTAAGTCAATAGATGTTTTACTAAATAAAGGTGCACATTAGGGGAAACATGCTTAGGGTCAACAGAATTTGATCTACTTCGTTGCGCTAGTCTTTTTTTTTTTTTTTTAGAAAGTTGCCGTGTACAAAGTACTTTAGCAATTGCATCGAGGGCAGGAGTTTAGCAAATAACACATTTTTCAGTTTCAAAGTTACAATCCTACATTTTCTACCTTCGGGATGTACAACTAGGGATGTTTTTATGAGAACACACGTAGGGAATTCTCCAAAGTCCACCAGCTTCAACTTTTCAACGAAGTCATCTGTTTTGCAACGAAAAAAAGTTTGAAAACTAAAGAAGCATAAATGAGCACAGCCACACAATCGTATTGCTCAAAGCGGTATGATTAAACACGGTGGCGCTATTATTATTAAGATGGAATTCAGAGTGGTGTCCCTGGCAGGACTAGGCAGTACTAGATTATCAAATAATTTAATTTTTTGTTTTGAGCAATGAAAACATAAAATAAGCGATTTTAGCCAATGGGAAAAGATATTTTTGACGAATCAGCCAATCACAGCCCGCTTATTCTGATCAGCACTGTGAAGGGTCTACCAAGAGGGCGCTTACTGGTAAGCTGCACTAGTGCAAAATCGATAAGCAACTAGTTGGCCATCAAACAAAACCACAATCGCACACTTAAACATGCTAAAAACGCTTAATTAATGGCTTAGTAAAGAAAAGAATGAGAAGCTAAATTAAGTATGTGAGACAGGTTTTAGGTCAGGTTGCATTTGTTTTGTTTTCGATGGGATGTCGATTGCTACAACGACTTCAGCTTCTGACTGGTGCTAACTAATGAAACCGTCAGAGAGAAGAATTTTTTTCAACATGGCGATAGAATTAGGCCCAATTCGTTTACTGCAGCGCTAGGTAACGCATTACACGATAATAAATATGCTTCACCGGCACTATACAATGTACTTACACGTCCACAATGTATCTTCACGCCAGGAATTGTCACGCAACTTATTTTAAGCGTTTTTTATAGCGAGGACGTATTCGCCCCCACAGCAACCAAAGGAGCGAACAACAGCCTGACTGGACTGAAACTTAAGACGGCGGGCGGGCTTCCAACAGCGTAGCAGCAAACAGATTTGCAATCAGATAAATACAAATAAATAACCAACATGGATGTAAAAACGTATAGCTAATTTAACTGCTACAGAAACATTTAGGATACTTTTACTAATGCGTAAATTAATGATTTTCAGTGGAATTCTTGTGATCGTTTCTACAGAGATGCAACCTGCAACATCTGCATGCTGAAGCGTATTAAAAAAAAACGAAACTGAAACTCCAAAAGTGACGGTGAGGATAGTTCACGTAATCCACAACTAATAGACTCGCTAAAAAATTAATTAAAGTACAACAACATGAATACAAAACGCAGAAATTCTTACAACGCCCAAAATGTTTATAATTGATTTATTAATAAACTGATAAAAGTAATTCTCGCGAGATACTCTGATTAAATACCCTACCTTCGGCGTGTAGTTATCGATCTTTTTGGAACACTCATGTTTTTGCAGGGGTGTGCGATACTATCGAATTTCGATACTGATACCAATACTTTATTGGTATCGGCAAGAATTTATAGGGTTGGGGAGGAGAATTTGTAACTCTAAAAAGTCACTATTGAAACGTCCTAGATCCATTCCAATTTGTTCCATCAGAGTTTTCAGAGGGCGCCACGTGTTCCATCTGGTAATTTTTGTGGCAAATCGATGACGAGGTCGATACGGCAATGAAATTGACGTCTTTAATCGAATCGGGCCACTCTTATACCTAATACGTTTAGTTCCAGCTTCCTTCCTAAACGCACAGAGTCCGTGGGTCTGATGTGTAGCAACAACCAAAAAGGGAGTCGACACAAAGTTTTGTAGGGGTACGACTTCTTGGGGGTTTATTACTTGGCCTGGATACAATTCATAGCGCTGTCCTCTCCTAGCGTAACCGTTACGTTAGGGGAAGACATAGTACTATGGAGGCTAAAGTTCAGTTAAGCCTAAAAATCTGGAACTCTTTCGCCATGTTAGCTCAAAGACGGATGAAACATGATTTGTAGAAGCTACTGCGACACTTGATTCATAACGGAGTTATTCAGCGTTATACAATGATACATTTTTGACGACACAGACTTACATATCGGAAACCAGGATACATGGGGGCCAGGTTGGCTCCTAATCGGCTAAGGCATTTTTGTGCATGTGGACCTTACCCCGCCAGGACCAAGAAGAGAATAAAAAGATGGAAGGAGGAAGAACAACAATAGGTACGGGTTAGACGGGGCCAAGCATAACAATGCTGGTGAGTTCCCGTTAGAATGGCATAGCTAACCACGCACACCTACTATGTTACGCCAACCCGATTAACAAATCGGACATAGCCTCCTAAAGTAACATAAGCGCAGGCCAAAACGTAACACAATGGATAGCCAGCAAACCGTGAAAATGAGCCATAAACTTACTCTGTGGAGGCGAGACGATTAACAAATCCCAACAACCTCCCAAAATTTTTGCTCATTTTTCAGCCCAAATCTAAAGTAAACTAAATTACAACTAAGCTAAACTAAATAATAATTAAATACAAGTTAGTTTTATTTAATTCAGTTTAATTTTAGGCTAAAAACTGAGTAGAAATTCCCACATAAAACTCGTGGTGCCCTCTATAAACTCAGACGGAACTTATTGGAATGGATCTAGGACGTTTCAGTATGGGGTCTCAGTCACAAATTCTCCTCCCCAACCCTATAAATTCTTGGTATCGGTAGTGGTATCGAAATTCAAAACTTAGTATCGAATTTTCGGTAGTATCGAAGGTATCGAAAAAGTGTCGTTGGTTTAAAAAATACTGCATTATAGAGAGTACCGAAGAGGTTTTGGAACAGGAAATTAATTTAACGAGTGTACATCGTTGTAGATCTGCGACCGATAGGCCTATGGTTAGAAGCCTAACAAAAGCAGCAGTTTCACTCGTTTTTAATGAGCTACCTACCTATTGACTCTTTGTTTGTGAGAGTAATCTGCACCAAATAAATCATAAAATCCCAAGGAGAATGGTGATTACTACGTTACAGATGATTGCTGACTGTTTATGGAAGCCAAGACTTTATTATTATTACGTTGCTGGTGTACATCGTTGTAGATCTGTGACCGATAGGCGTAAAGTTTAGTAGCCTAACAAAAGCAGCAGTTCAGTCGTTTTTAATGGGCCACCTACCTATTAGTGCTGTGTCGATTAACCATAAAAAAAGTAATCGTTGTCTTTTATAAATAAAATAATATTGTAAACAAACTAATTGACGGCTTTGGCAGTAGCAGACAATAATGGTGACTGCCACAACAACGAACGGGAGGAATTTCGTCTTGTAAGTGAATGCTCAATTGAACAACACTGTGCCGACTTTGTATTGTAAAGCAAAATGAATAAGCACCAAATATAATCGCAAAAGGTATTTAAGGTAAGTGGGATTGTTAAATAACGTAACGTGACGTGCTTGTTTACATCTTTCGCGATCGGTAGGCACCTTGATCAGCGCAGCGGATTACAGATTGCTACTCGCGAATAATTCACAAGGAATGGTGCATCGATCACTAAGTTGAAATTTTGTTTTCAACTAGATTATTATACAAATGCCAATTAAAATTATAAGTACGTTTTTCTACTTGCAATTTAAAAAATAAAGCATTTAAAAAAAAACAGTATCTCCCAACGTTTTATGCGAGGGTGTGTTGGAAGTTAGCGTTCCTGGATAAAACAATCGATGAAAACTGACGCACGTGCAAAAACGTCAACATAGCATCACTCGTGGATGTGTGCGACTTAAAAATGTCTTTTATCAGCTAACAACAAAATCGAAACCGATACCGAGGCTTCCTTTGTAAGAAAAATCGAAACCAAACCGATTCGTAAAAAATGAAACCGACACAGCACTACTACCTATGACTTTTGTGAGAGTAATCTGCACCAAATAAATCATAAAATCCCAAGAAGAATGGTGATTACTGGAACAGAATATGTTACAATTGATTGCTGACTGTTTATGGAAGCCAGCCAAGTCTTTATTATTATAATGTTGCTGGTTTCTGTTGTTGAGTAGCGTTTTGCAACTGAATCATGAACAGCCATCTTGAAATTGAACAGTACAATGCATGACGGGTACTTTTCCGTAAAAGTAACTAATTTTGTTTAAAACATACTTAAAAATTAAAAAAAAAACTGAATCTTTTGTGTTAATGCATTATAAATTTAAAACTATTTTATTTATATTTGTATGCATAAATAAAAAAAAAATTCCGGAAAGCAAAGATCTTCAGGCATGTTAGCTTCACTAAGCATTAGCCGTGGATCCTGACAGCAACAATCCTTTGTAACTATCTTGGTTTTAAACTCAAATTGAATTTTTTTTTTATTAAACTGGATATGTTTGTGTCATTAAATTACAAGTATTAAATTCATATATATTTCCATACATAAATTTAATACGATTTTATAAAATATATATTAAAAAAATGTACTGTTAGTGAAGAAATCCAGAAAACCTACCAAAGTAAAAAAAAAAAGACCCATTTGATGCTTTGTTTCATAATTACATAGTTATGATAAATAATTTTTTCTGTATTGCTTTATTTGTAATGTCAAATACATAAAAATTTAAGCAAATTCCATGTAACCTAGTCCGAGTTGTCTGTAGGATAGTCTAATTAAAATTAATAATTTTATTCATCAATACTATTACGCCTTCATAAAACTTTTAAGGTTCATTTTCTAACGTAACAAAGAAGTTCAGCTCAACATTGTTGTCATCTGAAATATTTCTGTGAACGGTAATTGTAATGAAGGAGTAAAGGAAGCTACAGATGAACTCATTTGAATTTGTTTATTTCTATTGCTTTCTTTAAAAAGGTATCCGTATCGAAAAAAGTATCGTTATCGAAAAAGTATCAGTATCGAGAAAGTATCGTAATACAGATACTCAGATTAATAAAGTATTGGTATCGGTATCGAATTGAAAAATCTGGTATCGCACACCCCTGTGATTTTGCTCCCTTAAACTCGTTCGTGCTTGAGTTGGCAGTAAGCTCCCTCGTCACTTGTGACTCGGGATCTTAATAATTAGCCAACACAAACGCTCACGAGTTTAATGGGAGTAAAAACTATCGTGCTCCAAAAAATTATCGATAACTGCCATTGCACTCGGGATATTACCTATGATAGTACAAAATTTCAATTTCATAAATGGTGTTGGAATCTTGGCCAATGAAGTAAATTTCATCAAGCTTCAGATTTTTTTGTGACTAACTAAAACTATGCAGAATCATGCGGAGTTTGAAAGGTAATAATTTTTTTTGTTTTGTAGCATATTGAATGGCTGATAAATTTTTTTATTACTTCACAAGGTAAGCATCCTGATAGAATTATCCGCTTTTCACAAATGTTAAGTATCCAAACAGGGTTCGCACAAGACAAACAATTCAAGCACTCTTTCCAGAACCAATATAATTTTTCTTGGACTTTTCGAAGACCACTGCACTTTTTTCAAAAACCTTTCTTAATCAATAAACTTGCTCAATAAGGCTGCTCAGCTTAAAATAGGGCTTAGTTTCACTGAGAAGAGCAAACAACAAACACTTCATAAAACACTAAAATATTCGTTTTAATCGTGCAAGACAAAAAATGTTTGGTGGTGGACGAATGTAATTTTCGTGTTGTTAACGTAATAGTGATTAAGTTAGGTTATTTGCATTGGCTGAAATTCCAAATAAAGGTGATTCGCAGTAAAAGCTTTTTTTTCCCTATTCTTCCCACTGGTGTTTATCCCATTGGCTTTTTTTTTTATTTTTTTTATTTTATTTTTATTTGTTTTAATAGCATAGCAAACAACTGATGAAAATTCATTGAGCACCAACAAATTAAAAAAAATTAACTCAACAACATTTTATAACAAATATGCTGCAAGTCATTTAAGACAAATTGTTAAGTTTGACTTTCTCTTCCTTAAAGTTAAGACCATTATTTTAGGAGGCTACGAACACCGCCAGTTTTGAATCAAAACGATGTTGACTGAGGAAATGCCTGAAGAAGACAGTTGTATAACAAGTGAAAAACAACATTCCTCTCATTCATCTCATTAAACAATACGATGTTCAGTTTTTAAACGTGTGGAAAAAAAAGCTAGGGAAAGCAACCGTGGGAAGAAAAAAAATGATATCTGGCTTTTTTCATGTTGTTATTGTTATAAGTTAGGTTACGTCAATTGTCTTGGATCGAATACTACCAGGCAGGCCAATAAGAAATGATTTTTCCTTCTGCTTTCTTTCCCATCAGATCATTTCCTAGACTTTTTTTTTCCAAGATTCATTTTTAACAACAGAATAAACAATTGATAAAAACGTGTGGAGCAACAAAATTTAAAAGATACTCAACAATCTTTTACGACAAACATTCACGAAGATATTTAAGTTTGCCTTTATCTTGCTGAAAGCTAGAGCATTATTTTAATTAAGACAAAAAATAAATAAATTCAAGGACTTTCATGGACATAGTTACCAATTTCAATGAATTCAAGGTCTTGAAGTTTTTCAAAAGAAACTCAAGCACTTTCAAGGACTTCAAGTACCTTGTGAGAAACCTGTTAACAATCTCAAGGAATTCAAGGACCATTTTTTTTTGTAAGAAATTCAAGCAGTTTCAAGGACTTCAAGCACCTTGTGCAAACCCTATCCAAATCATTGTATTGGCAAAGACAAAAGGTAAAGTAGAAAACTTAGGAGAGCCAGTCTCGACACGCGCTTTAAATTGGCACTATCACCGACTGACAACCGTTCGCAAATACCCTGGTGCCATCTAGCGGCAGTGCTCTCACGTTCACGAGGACATACCAAATTTTTACTCAATAATTAAGAAGGCTCGTGGCTTGTTTGTTTCGTAAAAAGAAAGGACATTGTGCATTCCTTCGCTTGATGCAAGCAAGTGCAAGATAGTACTAGATACGCTACTAGACGTTGACAGATTCTGCCTACTTTCAATCGGAGATAGTGCCACTTTAATCCCAATAATAAGAGTAATTTTGGTTTATGTTTTTGGAACTGATTTTAAATTATCTATTATGGAATGGTAGGGTTTGGTAGGAAAAGCAGAAGAGTCATTTACGTACATCAGCTGTCAAGACCACGAGTCATCTCTGCCCAAACTCTCACCTCGTCTTATACCAATAGCACAACTCTACATGCAGTACTAAGCAATGAACAAACTTGCTGTCAATATTCTAGCAGGAAAAACATTTTTCAGTGCAAACCAACCAGAAATAACTCCATCATGCATGCACTTCAGTTATCTTTAGCGATCGGGCAAAAAATTGTACTGACTTTACCATGAAACCTACAGAAGACACTACCCATTTCCTGATTTTTTTTTAATCAAACGTTCTCACTGCACATACCATGATGAAACAGAATATTCTCACCAACTCTTGGGAGACTGGGTGAAAATTTAAATTGTGTTTTATCATGTCAAACTTTCTCCACTGAGATACATGCGTTATTACTGCACAAACTTTTTCCTCGATAAGGTCAGGGCCTTGAAAGAGCACCGGGTCTCGCATAAGCGCCGGGCTTTAGCTCACATGAATATAATAAGTACCAGGTGATTTTGCATGCTTGTTTGAAATGTAAAACATGCACCTGTTATCTTAAACAAATTACAAAATAGTAATACAGAAGAAATCAGAGAAATTTTTTTTTATTCTGAAGTTCATCACTAGCTTATATTTTAGTTCCGTGACGCTTCATCAACTAACTAACATTTAAATTTTTGCACGATGGGTGGAGTCAAACCTGAACACAAGTCGGAATTGGCCTCAGCTAACTCTGTTCCCACAACCGTAATTCTAGCCTCAATTACACTGTGGAAATAAGAGGCTTAAATTAGATTTAATGATTTTTAGAAGAAAAACAATTACCTCCATGCATGCTTCTCCTATTTTTTATTTGACTTGGTTTGATGAGATGTTCACCATTCTCTTGCGTATAAACATTCGAGTAGAGGTCGCTGTCATCACTCGGACTGAGTGGCCGATCTTCGATGAACGAGGGTGACACTGGTTCATCCAGTTCATCACCTTGGCTGCCATCAGTAGGCAAACGTTCATAATGGCTTTCAGAATCGGCACTCCTGAAACACGAAAGGATTTGGACAAGACGAAAGTCAAAGCAAATCTCTGAATACAGTGGTTGGCAAAATACTGGCAGACAATTTTTTCTTAAAATATTTCACGTCTATTATCGCTATTAATTCATCACTGTTCATTGTTGTTTAAAACACATGTTACAATACAGTACAAATCAGCATACAGTGAAGCCTACGTTCAGCCTCCACCAGAACAACTTTGTACTCCCAAGTACTCCATCAGAACTACTCTCAAGATAACTCCAGTCGCAGTCTCCAGCATGTGAAACACAATAGACAAATTAAGTCAGTCTGATCTCAACTAAAAATTATTTTAAAAGATAAAATTAGTTTTAACTTATCCTAAAATGCTTATCTTTAGTTACTAGCTAAATATCTTTTATATTTATGCCCCAAGACCTTAAATTTCACTTTAAGAGGCTTCCATAGGTCACCACCAACAGCAGTGCATGCTGACCTCCCAGCAAGCAGGGCAACCCATTCTCACCATCATCTGTTCAGCGAGAGTGGGGACGGTGGGCAGGTTGACACTAAAGATAAGTATTGTACGATAAGTAAAAACGGGGTTTTACCCCTAAAATTAGTTTTTACTTAGCCTAAAATACTTACCTGTATTTTATTAATGCTTTTCATATTTTGGAAAATGCTACCTGTCCCAACCAGATTTCAAATGCTCTCCCGGTACATACAATGGCGCACCCCGGGGCCCATGACCACCGCAAGGTGGTGCCCCGCTCCCGCTACTAATCACAGTTTGTCTCCCCATAAATGGTTCGACGCGGGCGGAGGGCGGGTTCGTACAGGTAAGTATTTTAGGCTAAGTAAAAACTAATTTTAGGGGTAAAACCCCGTTTTTACTGCTAGCCTAAAATACTTACCTGTATTTTATTAATGCTGACTTTGTCCTAAAACCAAGTGGCGTCGAACCCTCGCCAAGTATGACCTTCCTACTAATACACCTCGAACAAAACTTCAGGTATTAATAGGACAAAAGGAGTCACTTACCCTCGTACTACTTCTTAATTACTTTACCAGCAGCCATGAATCGCACCTCTCTTGATGCCGCTGTTGCTGCTGTTACACCCCTGAGGTAGTGGGCGATGAAAGTATTCCTGCTCCTCCATCGTCCCGCCTCCAGTACTTCTGCGATGGTGGCACCTGTTGCCCAGGCCCACGATGTCGCCATAGCTCGAACTTCATGAGCGTTGGTATGGATCGAGGGGCCACCCGCCTCTGTTCGGTGCGACCTCTCGATAGCTTGGCATATCCACTTACTGATGGCGCCTGTCGACGCCGGTTCTCTAGTGGGCATGTCCCCCTTAGGTGTTAACTTAACAAACAACGGTGTCCACGGTACAGTCCTGGGTTCCCCGTGTTCACCCTCCACCACATCTTTCGTTCGAGCCAGGTAAAACCGTAACGCCCTTACTGGGCAATGAAGCCTGTCTGGACAGCCCGGTTCGAGAGTTGTGGCCAACGCTGTGACCACCAGAGGGGACGGCGTTTCGTCTGTCCGGAGCGTTTTTGCTCTGAATTTCAAATGGGGCAAGAACGTCACTTTCGACCAAACCCTGTTTGTCCTGAGGAAGTCGGTCCCTCTCGCTAATGCTGCTATTTCCCCTTGGCGTGCTGCCGTGGCGACAGCCAGCAAAAACACGGTCTTGATCGTCAGATTTTCCAGTGTTGCGTTCCCTAGTGGTTCAAACGTTGGGCCCGCTAGGTAAAGTAATACCGTGGGCAAGTCCCATCCTTGGCATAACTTCCTTACTCTCGGTCGCAGGTTACAACACGATTGGATCAGATTCGACACGATCGGGCTGTTCGCCGTAGACCTGCTTCCGGAAATCATAAGTACCGAGTTGATGGCGGCCCTGTAGCCCTTAATGGTACTCGCCGCCAAACCTCCGTGAAACAACGACGTTAAAAACTCGCACAGCACTTGTGGGGACGGATGGAGTGGATCGATTCCCTTTGGTCTGCACCAATCCGTCCACCCCTTCCACTTGCCCTCGTACACTTGCTTCGATGAATCCCTGTGGCAGTCTACCACCACATCGGCCACCGCTCTTGAATAACCGGTTCTGCCCAGTTCCCTTTTTACAACCTCCAACCGTGAAGGTGCAGGATCCCCGGATTTGGGTGGAGAGTCCTGCCCTGATGCTGTGAGAGAATGTCCTTGATTGGTGGCAACCTGACCGGGTCCTCCGTCTTCAGGTTCCACAGATCCACGAACCATGGGGCCGCTTCCCACCATGGTGCGATCAGAATCACTGATCCTGTCGAGCACTTCAGCTTGTTCAGTACTTGCTGCAGGATCTTGAATGGCGGAAACGCATAACCGAACATGCCGTCCCAGCATAAGCTCAGACTGTCCGTCGCTATCGCTTTCGAGTCTGGGTAAGGGGACACGAACAGTGGCAACTGGGTATTCGCTCTGGTTGCAAATAAGTCCAGGGTCGGAGTGCCCCACCTGTCGAACAGAGACATGCACACACTTGGATGAAGCTTCCACTCCGTCGTCGGGGTCTCCCCTCCCCTCGACAGTTCGTCCGCAAGTACATTCAGGCTGCCCGCAATGTGTCTTGGAACTAATGTAATGGCGAACCTCACGCACACTTGGAAGATGAGGCTTACTTCTTGGTAGAGGGAGAAGGAGTGCATGCCTCCCCCCCTCCGTAGATAAGACACTGCCGTCGTGTTGTCGGACAGGACAGTGACGGTCGCTTTCTTCAACTTGTGTGCCCACTGACACAGTGCTAAGTAGACTGCTCGCAACTCCAGGGCGTTGATGTGGAGACGTGCTTCCGCTGGCGACCACACCCCGGCCGTCTGTTCCTCTCCCAGGGTTGCGCCCCACCCCGAGGAGGACGCATCCGTGAGCAGAAGCCAGTCTGACGCCGTGATGTGAATAGGGACGCCTTGCTCCAGATTGGCGCGGCAGGCCCACCATGCTATCTCTGCGATCGGGGCTCTGTCCAGTGATACTTGGTCGTCCCACGATCGCCCGACTCCCCACTCCACCTTCCTCAGCCAATGTATTGGCCTCACTCTCCACGCACCTTGCGGGACAAGCGACGCACAGGAGTCCATCTGCCCGATGACCTTCGCTAAGTCTCTTGCTGAGATTGATCGCTGACTGAGCAGCGTGCCCGCCGCTAATGTCACTTGGTCGACCCTCGAGGCCGACGGCCGGATTGAGAACGCCTTCGTCTGGAACGACGCTCCTAGGAAGTCGAACGCCTGTTGTGGGGTGAGTCTCGACTTCTTGTTGTTCACTCCCAACCCCAAGATTGACAGCAGTTTGACGCACAAGTCGGTGTTTCGCACTAGTGTTGTCCTTTTCGCATGACGCAACAGCCAATCGTCTAGAAAGGCGTGGACGTCTACTAGCAGCCGATGCAGCGTTGCCAACACTGGTTTCATCATAACTGTGAATACGTGTGGAGCCGTACACAGGCCAAAGGGCAGGACTACAAAGTGGTAGACCCTCCCTTGGCAAACCAACCGAAACAAGTGGTGCACACGCGGATGTAATGGCACATGAAGGTACGCGTCCTCCAGGTCTATAGAAGTGGTGAACTCTCCCTGTTGGACGGCCTCTCGGATGGAGTTCAGCGTCTCCATCTTGAAATGGTCGCACTTGATGTGTCCGTTGAGGTGGCGAAGATTGAAAATGAGTCGGGATCCCCCGCTCCGCTTCGGGATCACCCTCGCTGGGCTGTAGAAGCCCCACGTGTTTGGGGGGGATTCCTGAAGGGCACCCTTCCGAACTAATGCCTTCACTTCGCTGACATACTCCGGTTGCTCCGTCCTGTTTAAGAGCCAATGCGGCGGTTTCACTGACAACTTTGGCTCCGAAATAAAGTTTGGGGTATAACCCCTTGCCACCACTGACCGTACGAACCGGTCCTCCGTGATAGTTTCCCAGGCTCCGAGGTGGCGCTGTATCCTGCCGGCCACTTGGTGGTGTAGTGGTTGGGGGAACTGCGCCAGGAGCATGTCAATGGCGTGCAGAGTGGGGCCTGCGGCCGCCTCCTCTATTCCGTTGGAAAGCACCCCTACTGGGAGTCCCTCTACCCCTGCTCGGTCTGGTCTGACTGCTGCTAGGGGCCTGCGCATGGGTCTGCGGTTTCGGAGCACTGGTGACGGCCAACCCCCCTCGGGGGTCACGATCACGAAAAGGCTGGGTGTGGGGCGGGGGGGGTTTGTTGTTACCGTTGCCCCGGTTCCGCCTTTGGGTGGGTAACGGTTGTACTTTGGCCCTAAGTTCGGGTGCCGATGAGAGTAACTGGCCGTTGAATAACCAGGGCGCCCGGTGAATGGGAAGTAACCGAAGATTTTTCACGGTGTCCTTGCAAAGGGGTTCCTGTGTCCCTTCCAGAACGGCGTCCCGTCTGTGTAGCACAGAGTTAAATAGCGAACGAGTCCCCCAGTTGATAGCGTCGGTGTGGAACTCCGACGCCTTCCTCAGGAGTTTTACCGCACTGTCGATCTCGGTCACATCCCGGTCCTCGGGCTCCACCGCCAAAAATTCCTTCAATTTTGCGGTCGCCGCCGCGTACGGCATGTCGGCTGTAGAATTGGCCCGGAGGCTCGCACGAATTAACTTTTCGTCCTCTTCGTACTGCGCGGTGGCCACCTTGATCCACGATGGACGCGGTAGAGCAGACCCCATGTCCATTCGACTTTCGATGGGGACGTAGTCTGTTTCCTCAAAGGTCCGGTACCGTGTCGTCCTTGGAGCCCCTGCATTGCCCACGGAGAAAAAGAAGTTCCCCTTTGTTAAGTCCGGAGGTGGGGGGGGGGGCCACCGCCGAAAGCACCTTTCCTTTGTCCCTGAGTGTCCCTCCGTTTACCAGTAATTGTCGGAAAAGCACCTGGGATTGTGGCAAATGACACGCGACTTTTGCGATCCGGTCCTGGTTAGCAAAGGAGGTCGCCGGGGGCTCCCCCACAGAAACTTCCGGTGTCGCAATAATCGGGCAAAACGTGGTTGGTAACGACCTATAAATTTCATCGACCACCCACTTCCACTCAATCGCCTCCAACACGGTGTCCGTTCCATCACTATGTTCGTTCGGGTTGTCTGGATCCGGTGGCCCAGATGTGCCCGCTGTGGTCGTCTCATGTCGAGCGTCGCACGGATCACTGTCATGATTGTCGCTCTGAGACGTCTGATTCGCACTTAAACCTGACACGTTGGGTGGCGCGACGCCTGGGACACTACACTGCACTGCACTGGGAGTTGCCCCTGAATTTGCGTTGAGCGAGCGTGTCGGCGCCCCACTCAGCACTGGGGGTGGTGGGGGTGGGGGGGGGGAGGGGCCCCACCCGCCACTGACGCACCGCGAACACTTGGCATGGCACTCTGCTGTTGTTGATGCCAACTGTAGTAATTAGGCCAAGCCCACTGGCCCCCGTAGGTGGCCCACTGGCTGTCCCAAGAACCCGGTAAACCCCACGGCACGTTCGGTAGCGTGGCCGCCGAATGATTCACCATGTCCGCCCGAGTCCCGGACTGGAGGTTCGCACGGAGTCCGGACTGCGTGCAGTCCGCTTCCTGCTGTCCGCCGCTGTAGGTGGCAGTCCCGGACTGGTGCGCAAACAAGTCCGGCCATCCTTGGCCGGTCCCGTAGCTGTTCAGTCCGCTAGATAATGCATAGGGTTCCAGTCCGGAGCGTGTCCGGCCGGTCCCCGACGATGACTGGTCGGAGATTAATGGTGTGCTCTCCACAATCATCCTGTTAGTCTCGTGCATTAGGCCCGTTTTTCTACGTTTAGGTGACAAATCATCAATATCATACCTATCATTGTCCGTACGCTGCGGTGATCCCGGTGGTGTGAACGTTTCTTGAGTCCCACGGTCGTCAGTCCGGACTGGCGGAGCAACACTCACCGTTGATGGTGCTAACCCTCTCGAGTCCGGCACTTTCAAATACCTCGCGAACGTGTCAACGATACTTTGCTGTGTTGCAAGAGTAAGTTTTTCCTCGGCTGCTTTGAGTTCTTCCCTTCTACGAGCTTCATTTCTGTCCATTTCGGCCGCGACGCACTTAGCCACAATGGCGGCGATGTCCGACGCGGACGGGGGGTTCCCTACAGTCCCGGACTGGTTCCCTACAGTCCCGGACTGGTTTTTCACAATGGGTGATTTTGCGCGCGCTTCGTTCTGCAGATCCAGCGAAGAACCTACGGAATCATCCCCAGAGTCCAATAATAAGTCGAAATGTTGATCGGAGGAAGAATTTCCACGCAAAACCAACTGTTCACGAGCGCGTTTCCGCCGATCGCAGCGTTTGGTGGATTCCCCTCGTGTGGACTCGATCTCGCGAATGACGTCTAAATCCATTTTCACACAATGTTCGTCGCACTGGTAAGATGAAAAATTGCACACCCTGCACTTTCTGCAAAGTTCATGCGGATCCCTCTTATTTAAACGTCTACCACATTTCAAACCCGTTCTACCCGGGCAAGAAGCAATCTTCAATCCTTTGTTCATGGTCGGAACGATCTGGTAGCGACTTCACAGTCGCGTCCCAAAACAAACTGTGATTAGTAGCGGGAGCGGGGCACCACCTTGCGGTGGTCATGGGCCCCGGGGTGCGCCATTGTATGTACCGGGAGAGCATTTGAAATCTGGTTGGGACAGGTAGCATTTTCCAAAATATGAAAAGCATTAATAAAATACAGGTAAGTATTTTAGGCTAGCAGTAAAAACAAGAATTTTAACAGGTTAAAATTGGTTTTTACTATCGTAAAATTACTTACCTTCAGTACTCATGCTAAATTCGCTAAATTTGGCTTTTCCCATGCTCAAACTAAAATTTCCTTTAAATTTTGAATTCAACACCAGTTGCCCGTTTTCTCCGCCAGGCGCGCTGCGCAGTCATACCTGCTGCAGCCGCCTGCCTCCCGTGGGGAAAACCCCATTCGCTCTTGAGCACGCATCGTGGTAGGACGAGCGTGCCGGTTTTTCCAATCCAACTATGGCGGAAAGTGTAAAAGAAAATGCAAAAGGAGTGATCGAGACAGGGAATGAGGAGGTGGACAATGTGAACGAACTTTTGAAAGGCGGGGAATTCCCATCGTGCACGTGCCAAAAGACTCCAAAGGATTTGCACCCACTCTGCAGGAGATGTAGGCAGTGCAATTTTGTGGATAACTTATGCGAGATTTGTGAGCTACACAAAGCCGATACTGTGAAAAAGGTTCTGTACACCTGGAAACATTCAAACCAAAAGAAGGCCCAGTTGAAAAGAAAGGCAGGAAACGTTTGGCAGGCATGAGCAAGGACCCGGACGCTCCTATTTTCCTTCAAGAACTTGCCAGCTTAGAATCGAGTTCGACTCCGGACTTTGAGGGCTTCGAACCGAACGAAATATCCATATATCCGGAGAGATCACTGGGTTCAGTGGTGACTGCGGCCAGGGAAACGGCCATTAATGTGGTAGAATCGCGATCCGACAGGATGGAAAACAACGTGAGTTCGAAGGTGATCGAGCACGTAGACGCAAAGTTAGGTGAGATGCAACAGTCGTTCCAAAGCCAAATTTCGGGACTAATTGCCAGCATGAACAGTTTAATAAACAGTAATCCATCGTTGCAGAATAGTGTAGTGCTGCGTGGAGAGAACGTCGTGACGCTAAACAACGATCTTTCAGTGATTAGAGCGCCAGTAGAAGGTTTGGGTGGGCAGCCAAAGACAAAGGGTTCGCCGGCGATCCGTGAAAAGGCGCCAAAACCAAACAAGGCGGACGAGGGAAAAAGGCCGGCGTACACTCAGAAGGAACGGAACAAGACCGACGCCGCTCCAAGTAAGAATAGCGAGAAAGTGGAGGTGTCAGTAAAAGGGAAAGGTGCTGGAAAACACTCTAAACTAATGCCATCCCAGTCCGCCCCCGAGAAAAGGGTAAGCGGACAGGGCAGTGCGTCGCACAGTGGCAAGATCGCCCTACCCGCACCCAAGAAAGGGGTAAGCGGGAGGGCAGGAGAGGCGAACAGTGGCGATCAGGACCGGCGTTCGCTAAGCCAGATAGTGGCGGACGTGCAGGCGGGACGTTCGCCGGCGGTCCGCCGGCACAACTACCGCATGGTTCGCCAGCGGTCCGCAGTTCAAGAGTAGTATTTTATATTTAAAATAAAGTTTTACAATCCGAAAATACTTCCCTTTACCTTTAGTTACTTTGTCCAAAAAGAAGTGAGTCGAGCTAAACCCGGAACTAAAATGCCAGATGATACCTAAACACTTAAAATTACTACTGATGAAAGTAAAGTACCTTCTTGCCCACTAAGTTGCAAGTCATTATGGGTTCTTTATTTGTGAACCGGTGTAGCCCAATGGTAAGTCTCAGATAATGGCTAATAACTAAGTGTTCTTAGTGCGCCATGAGCAGGCAGTGACAATTCCATCCAAAAGTAAGCCCAGGAAGAAGCCAACGCTCTTAACTCGATTGCTCCCACCATCAGGGAGAAAGGGGGGGGGGGGGAGGATAAAATGATACGCGATAATGTCATATGCCTGGCGAATCCCTTCATAAATTCAAACCGAGATCTTAGCCGAAGGAACTGGAGCATGAGACAAATCAAGAGTTCCTTTCCACAAGAAGTAGGACAGGTGTCTGAGGCTATGGTCTGTCCTTTTTTGGTTGTGCATATGACGACAGCAGAGTGCATTCCAGATAAGCTTTCAACACACAAATGGGCACTGGAACCTTTCGTCAGTCAATGGGTCCGCCCCGGAGCCAGGGCCAATGGGATACCGATCCTCATTCCGGTATTATTCTTTGAAGGCGTGTACGAGCCTGGAAATCACGTTGCTGTTACATGCTTCGGAATGACGTCGGAAGAAGTCGGTCTCGTTACAGGGGAGGAAAAACCTGCTAACTTCAAATTTCTCTTCAAAGTTTCCCTGTGTGAAGATGAAGAATCGCCAAGATCCTGACTTGTGTTGCATCAGGAGATCTGATGACAGCGGCAATGGTAAACAATCCTATCCCAGTCCATGAATGACGGCTGAGTTGGCCTAAACGGAGCTACTAGAAGAATCTAGCCGTTGGACACCTAAATCTTGTTCAAATCTTTGAAGGAAAGAGAACGGGGGGAAAGGCATAAACAAGTATCGTGTCCCACGTCAAGCTAAGGCTGTCCTTTGCCCACACGAAGTGATCTTGAAACGAGAAGAAAAAAATTGCTGCTGACGGTTGTGATATGAGGCAAACGGGTACAACCAGGGTGTGCCCCCCCCCCCTTACTTCTGGAATATCGCTCAACAAAATCTTGAGGGACAGCCTACATTCCGTGGTTGGCACCTTGTCCGTCCTGGACAGCTCGTCGGCCGGCACATTTAGTTTCCCAGTAATATGTCTGGGTTGCAATATCACGTGAAGTCCTTGGCAGAGAGAACAGCTCTTCCGTCAATGTGGTACTGACCAATATGACTGCAACAGTCCTTCCTTGCAGTAGACAGGACCATTTACTGACAGCATAGACAATGGATCGAAATTCCAACGAATTTATATGCAGGGTAGGGCTGGGATCGGTTACACGGTTAACCGGAAACCGTTCCACGTTCGGTTACACGGATTATAAAACCCATATCCGAAAAACGTTTGCTGCGGGCGCCATTCAAAACCTGCGGTGAACGAGCCAAAAATAGCCAAGAGTCATCATTTAGGCCTACTAATCCAAACACTCAAAATCAGTGAAAGTAGAAAACTGAGGTGGGTAGGGGGCAGCTTATTTACAAATAATCCATATGGGCTTGATGTCCCATCAAAGCTACTTACTTTCTTCTAAACAAACTGCTGATCGCCAGCGCGTACACGAAGCAGTTAAAGACAATCTGGCCAGCATTTGCCCTCCGCACATGGAGAAGTGGACTCGTCTATACCTAGCGCAAACGGCAGGGAAGCGGCATCATAACACTTAAACGAAATGCGTTGCTACCCGAAAACGCAAACATGCTAATTTTTCTGGCTCATAATTTGAAATGAATGGAACATTAACGAAAACGTTGTGTTAAATTTTGTTGTTTTGTTTTTGGCTTACGTTGTCGTAAATAAGCCTAAGCCATCTTGTAGAAATTTTAAAGCTACATAAAGTCAAAATTCTTGATAAAGTAAGTACTTAAATTTATCAACGTCAACTTTCTTCTAGTTTAAATCCCAAAATGCAACATGCAGTCAATAATTGTGCTTGTCTTACCAAGGCCTAAATCATATTTTTTTTCAGCTGTTTTTTAATAATGTATGACACAGGGGTAAAATTTTGTTGGCTGTATTTTTTGCTGATAACGGAAAAAAGGTTTTCGTGTAACCGACCGGAAAAGAAATCGGTTTAACGGATAACTAAAAAACCGGAAAGTATCAGCCCTAATGCAA
The DNA here is from genome assembly GCA_023313725.1 of Lithobius niger. Lineage (NCBI taxonomy): Eukaryota > Metazoa > Arthropoda > Chilopoda > Lithobiomorpha > Lithobiidae > Lithobius > Lithobius niger. The sequence continues at coordinate 26,424 of JAHWFP010089859.1, forward strand.
GGTCGTCTTCTCCTTTGGCGACCACGTCCCTGAAGCCGTGAGTTCGTCCATGTGGGCTCCCCACCCCAACATCGAAGCATTTGTGAACAGACGAAGCTCTGGGATGGGAGCATGAGCCAGAACAACGGCAGTGATGTTGTCTTCCTGAAGTCACTAACAAAGGGAATTTCAGGAAAGGTTGGGTAATGGAACTCGAGCCTCCCAAGAAAGTTGATGAAATCGCTCGTCCTTCCGGAACCAGTGTATGGGCCTGGTCCTCCAGGTACCGAAAGAGACAAGCGTCGCCCACGAATCCAGTTGGACGATGATCGCTCTAAGTCCCTGGCGGAGATCCAAGACGGGTGGCGGTGGCCTTCCAGGGTGAAAATCAGTTTCAGAACTCTCACAAGGGACAGACAGATCAAGATTCTGATTAGGTCGATCTTCGCGCCAAGGAACAAGAAGGACAGAGCTGGTAAGAAGCGCGACTTCGAAGCGTTGACACCCAAGTCTAAATCCGCGAATAGCAAGACGCAAAACTGAAGTTGTTGAGTAAACTGCACCAAACAAACATTCTAACATGGCCAATCATCCAGGTAAAA
>JAHWFP010089862.1:0-10262 GCA_023313725.1 Lithobius niger
CAAGTGGCTCTAGACCCGCCCTCCGCATATGAACTGGGGGGGGGGGGGATTCCAAAATTCCAACTGGGTACGTGTGAATCCACGTTGGACTGATTCGTAGAGACCAGGTCGAGCTTGCATATTCCAAAAGCGGCCTCACGAAGACCATAGAAGCCCACATACAAAACGCTACATTTGCAGAAGTAAAAAGTCGTCTCAAATAACCAAACTGCCAAAAGCGTTTGTGACAATCTTTGTACCCATTATCGATTTCAAATCCTGGGAAAAACAGACACCAAGATCTTCAGTTAAAGTCAAAGAATACTGTGTCAGACAGCTTATGCTGTATATTTGGATTTGTATGGCTTATATGGACGCAACAGCATTTAGCAAAAGCAATATTATCGCATGTGCTAAGTTAACGCAAGTATCGTGACTGAATTTCTGAACCAAGTTTAAAACTATTTGCAAACTAAAACTTGAAAAATTTTTTTGGGTTCGATATAGTCATGTAGACGACCTTACAGAACATGGCCAGAGAAACTGTGTTGCGCTAAAGCACTAGGTCTATTTTGAAACTATGAGAGATTGTGCTGTGCCAACACATCAGGCCGAAACACTAGGCTTATTAGATATTAGAGCTATTTTGAAACTGAGAGAATGTGTTGCACTAACACACTATGCCTATTATGAAACTGAGAGAAGCCATGCTGCAATCACACACTAAGGTTATTTTGAAACTGTTTGAAACTGTGTTGTACTATCTAACTGGGCCTGTTTTCAAACTGTGAGACACTACGTTGCACTAACACACGAGGCCTGCTGAGAAAAAATGTTGTAGCAACACAGTAGGCCGATTTTGAAAATGGGGGTGCACTAGCACACACAAGACCTATTTTAAAACCAAGAGAAACCGTGTTGCACTAACACACTAAGCCTGTTTCCAAGAGTAAGATGAGGTTGAAGTGAAACGGTGACAAACTTCGGCTGATATTCTTAGACTGTACAAATGTTATGACGTAGGTAAAACAAAATTGGCATATCTTCGAGTAGTCGTAAAAACAACAAACCCGAACCAAATAAAAAGAAGTATCTTTATAATAATATCGGAGACCGGCTAAAAGGAAAGCCTAAAGGAAAACCACTTCTCCCCTCCTCGCGCCCGCATTGAAAATGAACCCTCCCACGCCACGTCCAGCCAAAAAGGAGCCAGGCATGAGTGGTTGATCAATCTGACAAGTCTTCGGGAAGAGTGCCGGGAAAATGTTCCGGGAAATGTGTCCCGGGAAATGTGACCGGCCCATGGGCTTCCTCTAGTCACTAATAAAAAGCATCGACGACTGGCTCAATTTTAATACGTTTCAGACCCAAAAAAAATACCTAGCAACTTTTTATAATGGCCCTAAACAAACTTCTACCAACAGAACCTAATGTCGAGAGGAACCAAGTTGCACTAATCAGGTATATTTAACGATCAGGTCGGCCCTTGTTCAACGAAATGCCATGCGAAAGTTGGTTATACAATATGGCCACCGAAAGTGCTGGTTCGTGGCTGATTCACCTGATGCCGCTTTTAGTCTGTCGAGGTATTGGTAACAGCCCAAAAAAAAGTTCACGTACAGTAATACATTTTACAAGATAATTTCATGTCAGGAAATGTGTAACAACTTTAAAAGTTTATTTTGTTGGTTTTAAAGCCAGTAAAAATTAGCTACACGACGTAAAAGTAAAAGCGTTTGTTTGTAAAACACCACTAAAAATAGTAGTCAATATAATATAACACGACCTATGCCCCAAATTCGTTCTTCAACGGTAGGGTGGAATGAAAAAATAAAATTTTCGAAATTCGAAATGTCATAGTGCGGAAAAGTTGCCTTTTATCATCACTACCACACACAAAAAATTTCATCATTCTTGAAGTCACGTCTTGAAGTGCCACAAAAACCTTCACGTTTAACACTGTACGTCAATGGGCGGAACGTGAAAAAGGCAAAAATGATGATTTGATTGGTTTGAAATCTATTTTAACATTATCTCATTTGATATTTATTCTCAAACACCATGTATACAGTGTAATTAAAAGGAATTTAATTTTTGTTCACAACTATGGGTCGAATTTAACACCAAAGATAGGCCAAAATAGCCATTTCTGCCTATTTTGGCCCATAACCTAATTATCACTATTCTGGGGAAAAATCCATGTAATTCTGGTTACCTTTTATGGTTTCTAATATTATCAAACAGGCAATGTTTAAATTAACTTTTAAACCAATGAAATTTTTGCCTTTTTTTGCCATTCCGGCCATTGACGTACATTGTTAAACTTGAAGGTCTTTGTGAATCCTCAAGACATGCCCTTAGAGTGATGAAATTTTTTGTGTGTGGTAGTGATGCTAAAAGACGACTTTTCCGCACTATGACATTTCGAATTTCGAAAATTTTATTTTTTCATTCCACCTTATTTTCAACGGCTCATCGAACACACCTCGTTACTTGGTAACCTCACTTTGGGGCAGTCATACTGTGTAACGCCAAAGAGGGTTATAGACTTTGCTTGATAGTTTAGTGTGATCGTGCAGTAACACAGGCCTGTTCATAAATAGTGTATGATGAGGCTGAAAAGAGATGACGAAAAACTTGGACCAATACCTTAGTCTACGCATTTTATTAAACAAAGTGGTGTGTGCAGTACAGAGAACTGGGATAAAAACACTGTAGCCAGCAGCACAAGTTAGTAAAAACAAAACCTTATATTTCAGTATGTGGCAAGCACGCGATGCCTTCATCAGAGTACAATAAAAAATAAAAGTTAAAAGTTAAAACACCGTACATTTGTTCCTTACAGGGTGAGGCCGAAGTGAATTTCAGGTGACATGCAGTGGCAAGTGGCCACTTGCCAATGCATGTCACCTGAAAGTCACTTCGCACACACCCTGTAATGAACAATGTAAGGTGTTTTAACTTTTTACTTTTTATTGTACTCTGATGAAGGTATCGCGTGCTTGGCACATTTCATATCGAAATATAAGGTTTTGTTTTTACTCGTGTGTGCTGCTGGCTACAGCGTTTTAATCCCATTTTATTAAACATAGGCGCTACATTGTATTAAATATGTACCTGCAGGATGAAGGCGACATCTGCTGACGTATCCTCATCCGATTGCATATCGGGCAGGATATCCGGCCGTACTTCTTTAGCTGACAGAATTTGGATGCGCGTGCGTGAACGGCGCTTTTCTTGCAGGCCCTCAGCGTCTGTTAAAGACTCAGAATTTCTTCGTGATGGAGATGGACTACGGGACTTGGCTTTGGGTTCGTCGCCGGATGAACTCGGCCGTACTCGTGTTCTAAAACAAACAAAGAAAACAATCAAATGACGTTTAATTTCGACGAGGGATGAAGCCAATTGTGGCGCAGGGAAGTAAGTAGGGAAGGGGGGGGGGGGAGGAGGGTTGACAATGGGCAACGGTTCCCCCCTAAACAAATTCAGTTTTTTACGAATGTTTCATAAGGCTAAACAAAAATTATGTGAAAAAGTAGTATCCAGAAGTTGGGTAGGGCAACAATGATGCACCCTAAAATACTTCAGCTTCCTGAACTCCGCCCCGGAACCCATTAGGGAGCTAACAGCGTTCCATGAAACCCATGGTGGCTTTGTTCAGCCCACTCCAAACATTTTTCCTTGGACGTAGAAGCAAAAGTCTGTGTATCTCTCCGTTTTCTTTGTCTACGCCCGTTGTATAGTTGTATAGGTAGTTGTGTAGTCAGCATGCCAATTTAGAGGCTTGCAAAACGTACAAAAAAATTCCGGGCGCACAGTACAAAATACAATTCACTAGAAATACACTCTGATTCCATCGCATAAAGACTGAGGGCCAGTGTGACGTAATTTTGTTGCACACGATACGAACACTCACGGAAGATGGCTGCTCCTAAATCGTCGATCCAGCCAGACCCAAGGGCTGTCCATATATTACGTCACGTTTTTTGGCCTATTTTGAAACACCCACCCACTCCTTTGTCACAATGTCACAAAATTCTCAAAACCCCAATAATTACGTTACACTTCTGCAATCACTCCTGCCCCCCCCCCCCCCCCCCCCCATGTAATATTTCAAAGTACTTTGCATTTCATTTGCTTATACTTCATTTTATTGTATTTTCCTTCATATGTCTTAATAGTCCACGGGTTTAAATCTTGGAAGTTTTCTGTGTGTGTAAACAGAATTACATTTGAACTATTGTTTTCCGAAGTAATACGCCAAAAAAATTAAGATGACGTGAACACCAAAATGTGCTGCAAGATTGTAACGTCACAGTTTGGATACGCCTCTCCCCCTTCACCCATGTGTCACAATTGTCAAAATAAATCAACCACCTACCCACCCCACCCCATAGAGTGTGACGTAGTATATGAACGCCCCCCCCCCCCCAATTGTACGAAAAGTGACGTAAAACTAAATTTATACGTCAGTGTTCTTAAAACGGCTTATAAATCTTATGTATGCTGTATTAGTTTATACTTGATGTACTGTGGTAATCATGTGTAGGTCATTTCAAAGCGGATTTTTCGCACAGTTCATTCATGTCTTGTAATAGAAACCGGAAGTGAATTCCAAATAAGTTTAACGCCGTAGCTTTTGCTTTTGCCGCTAGTGGCCCTGGTTGACACAAAATGAAATGAAATGGGATTTATTTTCAAATTTCAAATAAAGAAAGTACACGAAAAAGAAGACATGAAGTCTTTTGGAGCCCGGAAAAACAATAAAAAGTACCAAAAATTACAAACGTAAAATAAGACAAAAATACTGCACAATACTACACAAAATGACGAGTGAAAAATCTTACAGTTTATGAAAAAAAAAAAAAAAATTAAATAAAGCAAATAAAGATAATATAAATACATAGGAAATCCTAAAAACAAACCAAGCAATGAACTAGATAAAAAAGAAAAAAAAAAGAAAAAAGGAAGAACGACGTTAGTATAAAAGGGAAGAATTGTTTATCACTTCTGTAAAAAAATTGTTGCGAAAGAAAAACACACTCACTATAGTGGCAGTTCTAATATTTCTTGGGATAGCATGGCGATGTATTAGTTGTTGCGAGTTTAATTCCGGATTTCAACGTTGGAATTGTACCACCCCAGCAAGGTTATGCTGATGACGTCATTTGTGTAATCTGCCAAGCGCGAAGTCCACATGACGTGAAATTGTAATGTGCCATTGTCCTCCAAAATTAATACTCATTGTTAGTTGAAATAATCCTATTTGATCAATTGTTGTAAAAATACATCGTATGATTTGTCTGTACATAATGCTTGAAATCAATTGTAACAGCTCGAGCTCGCTTGGTCTTACGCCGGGTGCTCTCAACAATTAGGTATTAACCTAAAATTCCATCCGCCCCAACTCTTCAACTCCCCGCATCCAAAGGTAATTTCGGCCCTATAATTAGAATTTTTCCCAATTTCCCCAATCCCCGAACTTAAATTCAAACCAGACCAACCCTGTTGCTGGTTCAGCACTTCAACCCCGTAGCTACTTAGTTTAGCAGTCAACGTATGAAATAGCCCGAAACTAACTAATAGAAAAGTAAGCCTAATGCCGTTGACATTCCATTTAAGGGCCCTAGGCCAAGGTTATTGTCGCCCTTGAACTTCAGATGAGCCTGAGCACACGATCGCCCATATTTGGACACCATTCTGCAAAAATGTGTCAAGCCACAAAAACATATTGTTGAGATAACGAGCGTTAATGGTCTTTATTCATTAAAAAATACACTGTTGTAGTAGCATTACTGTTCTTCCATATAAAAACACACAGTAACGCTGCTACAACGTTGTATTTTTTAATGAATAAGAACATTAACCCTCGTTATCTCAAAAATATTTTTACGTGGCTTGACACATTTTTGCACAATGGTGTCCATTTAACATTAAACTAACACCAAAACTGAACCACGACTACCAGCCTTGTTCCATCGGTTAAGGTTAATTTGGAATTCTCGCAACCCCTTGACAAGCACCACGGCACATTTTCAAGCTAGTCCCTTAACTGTGGGGTCGGCATTGGGGCAGCTCCCACACGTACTAAAAACCTCTACATAGTGTATTAGCATGGCGATATATATTATGCGTTCCAAGTGCCCGTGTTTAGAAAAGAATAAAAGTGTTTGATCACACCAAATTTGATCTCCATCTAATACGTAAATTAAAAGACATCGCGTGCAGGCTACACACTGATAGACAGAGCGAGTTTCACACTCAAGTGATAGACATCTAGACTTTGGCTTATAGCCTCCAAATGCCATTTGGTAAAAAAAAAAAACCCAAACTTACAATGGTTGGTGCGCTTCCATTTCCATCCCTTCCACCCCAACTAAGAAACAGAAGCCGTGAACCTTCGTAAGGTTGGTGTATTGACTGAAAAAATGTGTATCAGTGGTCTTTAACCATTAATTGAAAGTTAAGATGCGCGTCCTTTTAGGTGTCGTTTTATGTGTCATGTCCTTCAGTTATGGTCATCGTTGCTGAGTTGTGGGAGAGCTCAGCCTGGTTGCTGGAAGTTTGCGGATCTGGTCGAACCCCTGGAAAGGGGACCTCGGCAAAGTTCCGGCTAGGACTGCCGGCTAGGGTAGTGTGAGAGGCTACCATGCTCCTTCAGCGGCTATGGGAACTATTCTGGACAATCTTTCGGCCCCTACGATGATCGGAGGTTTTCTGGATCGAATCCCCGAGTTGGCACCTCCCTTTACGAAACATTTTTTCTTCTCTAAAAGTCTGGTAATGTTCAAAATTGAGCCGGTCCAGCCATACAAGCATTAAGTTGCTTCGGCCGACTAAGGCTCAAAGAAATTAATTTAAAAAAAAAAGTTGTGTATTAATTTCTGATTAATTTTCCTGAATAACCATTAATAACTACTAGGGCAGCCCCCAGTATATGGCCGGTTTTATAGAGCATTGTGATGTTGTGATTTCACATTTGCATTAAAATGCTGTGATTGCCCATTAGCAGTCGCCCAAGCTTTCGTTAGATTTAGTTAGATTCAGGGTTAAGAGACAAAGAAGCCTAGATCCCGTTTGCATGAAAATACTGTGACTGGAAAAACATATGACGTCACCCGTACTGTGCCTCTTTGTTGAAAACAGGCAGTTTGAATCATTACTTATACAGAAGAGACAATTCCGTTTGGCAGACATTCCGTCTGGACGCACAAACAAAAGAAATAAGAATTAGTAGTGAGAATCTCGGTGATCTGGTGACAAACATAAACAAAAAAATATAAACCAATTTTCCATATATAGACCGGGGGCCCCCCCCCCCTGTATATGGCCGATTTTATAGAGCATTGTTGTGATTTCCCGTTTGCATGAAAAGACTGTGATTGCCGTTACCCAATCATTACTTACACAGACAATTCTAACGAAAGACAAACAAACAAACGAATTAAGAATATCGAGATTCCCACTAAGGATGTCAATAGAATACGGATTATCGAGATTCCCACTGTTGACACTCAACCACACACATACGTGTGATTTGCCGTTAGCAGTCACCCAAACTTTCATTAGATTTACTTAGGTCCAGGGTTAACAGGCTTAAATCCCGTTTACATGAAAATATTGTGTCTGGAAAAAGCATGACGTCATCAGTACTGTGCCTCTTAGGTGAAAATAGATTCGAATTTTTACTTATACAGACGAATTCGTTTGGCAGACACACAAACAAGTAAAAGCATTAAGATAATCGAGATTCCCATTTCGATCTTCAATAGAATGGGGGTGTAGGAATCTCGGTAATCTGACGACACACAAACAAACAAATATTACGATCTTAGTTATATAGATTGCAGTGTTCGTGAATTATGACTAATTTGATATTTGAGGACAGCGACCCAAACAACGCGCTTTCCATTGAACTCTTTCTTAAACTCACCCCTACGTTGTCACCACAGCTCATTAAAAGTGTTCTTAAACGCGCGATGACTTTTCCGATCCCTCGCCGCGACGCCACTACTTAGCTGCAGCATCGGATTCATTGGCTCTTCAGGCATATTCATCATAAGCAACCGACTGAAGACGGCGAAACTGCATCTTTTTCCTCTTCTGCTTTGTAACGCTCTTAAATAAATACGGATGCAAGCCTATTTGTGTTGCCTTTTAAACTTAAATATCAGACTGCCTGAGCGGGGAATCGAACCCACGACCTTTGAAACCGGGAATCAGCCCACCGAAGTCTTACCGCTCTGTCATACCGACACGGTCTGGCCGTGAGTTCGATCCCTCAGCTCAGGCGATCTAACATTTAAGCCCAAAAGGCAAGATAGGTTTGATAGGTTAGATAGGTTTGCATCCGTATTTATTAACACTTATCGAGCCCATTTGTCTTTCTGTCCTGTTTGTAACGCTCTTGACAACACAAGCATGATGGTGAGCAATTGCTGATGTATGCGGTGAAGCATCAAGTCCGATCCTAACAGTGAAGCGTGACGTCACTTGCGATGGGAGCGTGTAATCGGATAGGATCAGCCACTGAGCTATTCGATTAGTTTGGGAAACTGGTCTTGTCGGCTGCATTATGTTGGAAAACCCTATTTTTATTTCTAACTATACGTGAAAATAAAGTGTTAAGCTGTGTTACGATGATGATATCATCACTGCCATTCTAGTCCTGTGCAAGTAACTCTCTAAACCCCCTTCCTAACCCCCCCTAACCACCACCCCCTAACCCCCCCCCCCTACCTAACCCCCTTCTGAGCCGATTGGCTTTCTGTCCTGTTTAATTTTTGTAGCGTATTATTAAGAAATATCGTTGTAGCTATAGTGCTACTGCTCCACTTGACTGTGGTTTCGAATTTTTATTTGTATTTATACGCTACAGTAGTTATTGGCCCGCAGTTTTCAATAAAGCATTGTTGGACCATTGTTGCTTCCGGGCCAATAACTCGGAAAGCGGGTATTCACTTGGGTTATCAGCCTTTAGTCGTGATTCGATTAAAATCTGCTTAACATATTAGTTTAGTCATGAGTACATGAAGTTCCGTACATGAAGTTCCTACGGAACTTTTTATGTAGGCCTACTCATGGTCTAGTTTAATGCGATGGTTATCCGAGCCACTGGTTGCTTTGTTGTTAGCATAGGAGTTGAGTTGTGTTTGGATGGATAAGCAACTTGACTAAACCGGAAGTTTAAGAGCGCGGCATCAAAGGACGTACCGCCACGCCAATCGGCACTCGCGGCCGCGTGATTGGAAATTTACACCCAGCGCACTAGGTTTAATCCCGCTAAACCATCTTTCAACATGGCGGAGAAAGCAGACGACGCCTAGTATAACGCGGTACTAAACTGGTATAACGGTACTAATTTAGATTTAGTAATTTTTTCAATTTTTTTGCTGCTACGACATTTTAACTTGGTTTAACTTACTGTTGTCACAAGAAGATGACTCATTCTACACCGGTTTTCTTGCAAATATCATGCATTCATAAGCACCCCGTCTCGTGTGTTAACAAAAATACGATATTTACTTCCCCAACAATCGGCGTTAAGGTTTCGTTCGACTGTCAAACTTTGTTACAAAACACAATGGCACCTACGCCTGGCAATATAACAATCTATTATCTTACCTACGTTTGATACATCATAAACAACGTAGTACAAGGCGTATTTCACAGAAAATTCCACCGCCTACGGTGGAATTCCACTCGTCTACGAGTGGATCAACCGCGAATACCTCATGGCGGCTGGGTCAGGCAGAAGTAGCAGACGTGCTTTGTATTCTGGGTACATTCGTGAGTCACGCTTGCTATCGAAAACTACGCACATCGGCTATGCATTTGAGCTGGGAGTTGCTTATCCACCCAAACACAACTCAACTCCTATGTTGTTAGCGTGCAGGAGTGTAATTTCGTTTCATCTATGGTTCGGTGGTTCGCATCTGCCTCAACAGTTTAGTTTAGTTTAATTTAGTTTAGTTTAACATGTCGGTCACCCGAGCTGTTGTTAACTCACTTGTTAGACGGTGGAGTGTAATTTCGTTGGTCATGCATAGTTTGGTGGTTCATATCTCCCTCAACAGCTTAGTTTAGGTGAATACACCCTTGTCTGAGCCATTGATAGCTCAGCTGTTGAGAGCGGTGGACCGTAATTTCGTTGGTCAGGCATAGTTTGGTGGTTCAAATCTCCCTCAACAGCTTAGTTTAGCTGAATACACCCTTTGTCTGAGCCCTTGATAGCTGAACTATTGAGAGCGGTGGACTGTAATTTCGTTGGTCAGGCATAGTTT
>JAHWFP010089877.1:0-39423 GCA_023313725.1 Lithobius niger
CGAGCGTTAACCACTCCTGGTCATCTGCCCGAAGCCCTAAGGCCCTAAGGGCCCTAAAAATAAGGTATGTAGGCCAAAACAAAGCGAAACTAACTTATCGTGCTTAGTTGTTTATGTTTTACAATCAAGTGTAATACAATGGGCACTTTATTGGAAATATAATTAATAATGTGGACAATGCCCGTGAATAATATTTATTATATTCTTATGCCCCTGAAGGAGCAGTTCGGAAGGAGCAGTTCGTAATCCTGTTTTTCTGCAGACCACAGATGAACGACACTATAGAGAAGATGGATAAAAGCAGTGTCAGTCTCGGTGATTGTTGCTTCGTTCCGGGTGTGACCAGGGGGTCGCAACTATACTAGAAACAATGCAATCCAAATATTCGCACTCTGCCTTCCTTCCAACGGTTGGCCGACATCAATAACGCCAACATGGCGCCAACTAACTTCCGGTTCTCGTCTGAATGAGATCTGAGGACATTCAGCCAATCCTACCACATATATTTATTGATTTATTTTATTTACAAAATTATTGTAACTCACTATAAAGCGCATGACATCAATTTCAGATAAAAAAAAAACAATTTCACGGGTCTCATTCAGGCGAGAAGAAATCGGGCGGCACCTTTGGCCCGTTCTCACCTCTGCTCTCGCCTGAATGAGATTCATGAAATTGTTTTCGTCTGAAATTGATGTGATCCTCTTTGTAGGAGGTTACAAAAATTTTGTAAATAAAATAAATAAACAAATAAATATATTGTAGGATTACCATATTGCAGTTTACCATATATCGTCCTGGGATACACATCCCATAATTCATCATTTCTGTCGTAATTGTGCGATGAAGGTAATGCATGTATTTAGGAGGTTGCTACAAATGTGTAAATGCTATGTATCTTCTAAAATCGAACAGATCTTGGAAAATTAGTTCAAACTTTAGCCTATGCTAGGATAAATTTTGCAAACCATATCACAGTTTAACTGTAGCCATGCGTGTTTTACCCTACTCGTCGGACTTGTGTTTCTCCAACATTGAGTACTCCAGGATAATCATTATGGTGGCTGCCATCCCATAGTCTCAAAGCGGAAGTATCGATGCTGGCTGCGCCTTAAGTCGTGAATCTGCTTGTCCGGTAAATGCAGTTTTCCATATATCGTCCTAGTTGTGTCGTCACAGACGCTGTTCCCACCAAATCTATCCGAAGAGCTAATCGGAGCCCTGGAAAAAAGCCCATCTAAAAAATGTGATAGGTGACAGAACAATCAACGGAGTTCAAAATAAACTATAAAACTCTGTTTACAATTGTGTTACACTACAGCAACAAAAAGAAAGTAAAAATACAAAAACATCAATATTTTAGTAAAAAATGAAACTAGTAAACCGAGATGGTTTTTTTTTATTAATTTCTTTTTACGAGCATTCACCAGTAGGTTTTTTTAGACACGCTATTTTTAATAATGGTGCTTATGCTCCTTCCTGTTAACAATGCTTTATTACTAATAATGTCTGGTTTTTGGGCTCACCAGCAATTTAAAGCAGAGAAAGACCTTTAAATTGCTGTTAAGAGTCTTTACAGAGTGGCTCCCATCGTTTTTATTAATAGCACCCATTGTGAACCACGGCAAGATTAGAATATAAGCCTCCATCGAAGCAACATTGACCGCTGGTGGTGGTCTGTGACGTCACTTCCCCTAGCATTTTTTTCGGAGAGACTTCTGTAGTGTTTGCTACATTAAAGTTAAGACAAAAGGTGACCATTTGTTGATCTGTTCTGGGCCCGCTACTGTTTGTCATAATTTACATAAATGATTTGACAACAAATATCCAAGAAATTAAAAATCAAAAATGTACTGATGATGTGAAGTTATATAAGGTTGTTACGGGCTTGCATGACCGTCATGTTCTATGCACAGCCATTGCCCACATTGAGAAATGGTCTGAGGAATGGCAACTACCTATCTCGGCTACTAAATGCAAGACCCTGCAGCTCGCTAGAAATAATAAGAATTTCAGCTACTCCATTGGTAATTGTACCCTTGAAAACGAATGTTTCTATAGGGACCTTGGGGTTTCCTTGCAGGTGATATGAAGAGGTCCACGCACATTAACGTGATCGTGAAAGCTGCCCATACCCGAGCGATACTGATCTGACGGTGTTTTAAATCACACGATGTTACAGTTCTTGTCCGTGCTTTTAAGATTATGTAAGGCCCCTCTTGGAATATGCCTCGCCAGTCTGGTCACCCTGCCTGATTAAGGATATTGTGTTGATCGAATACGCCCAGCGTAAGTTTACGAAATTGATCCCAGGCCTTTACCACAAATCGTATAATGAGCATCTTAACCATCTGAATCTAACAAAACTTGAAAATTGCAGTTGATCGACGACCTATCATTCACATATGGGCTTTTAAATAACTAGTTTGATGTTGATGCATGGTAGTTTTTTGGCATTCGTGGTTGTGAGAGGACTGAAGGCCATCCACTGAAGCTGGTGGTCGATCGCTCTAAGACTGACTCCCGTAAATTTTTCTTTTGTAATCGTGTTGTGGATCCTTGGAACCATTTGTCATGGGAAGTTGTCGTAGCACCTTCTCTGGCCAGCTTTAGGAGGTTGGTCTGGAGAGTAGACCTCTCAGGGTTTTGTCGAGTTTAACCCTCCGTTAGTACTGCAGCTTTGCTCGGTACGCATTTAATTTTTAATACCTGCTTTTTCTATATCTTTTGTTTTAAACCATCATGTTTTACTTACTCTGTGTGTTAGCGGCCTTCGGGTCCTCCAATGTCCGGTTGTGACTTTACAACAAACGTTTTTACTTTACTTTATTTTTATCATCTTCATTAAGATTGACAATTGGTTTTGTCCGAGCTTTAAACTACGATGCATTATTTTATTATTTTTTTAAAGAACCATTGACAATAACACTCGGCTCCTCCCCCCCCCCCCCCAATGGTACCACACGTTTGGCGATGCCATCGGGGACCGTTGTTAACTTGGTAGGTCTAACCTTGGTGGTAAGGCATTCGTGACCCTAACCCAATACCATCAACCCTTCCTCTACAGCCAAGCCACCGTCTTCGTTTTAAACTTTTAAATTTTTTAACGTTTATAATTTATAATTTTTTAGTTTTAACATCGAATGGCAGTCAGTGACCAACAGGTCCTTGCCATTCCGGTTGCATTTGCAACAAACTTATATTATTATAAGACTTGTGTACCAAATTTCATGTTTTTTAGCTCTATTTACAAAAAAAATTGTTGGTTAAACCTCAGTGAGGGGATACAGAGGGGCGCTGCGGATCCTTTGGGGGTATTCCATGCAGGCTCAATGGCTGGTTTGATTTGTAGTGTTAAGAATGACTTTTGTACCAAATTTCAAACAAAAAAAGACGTGTAAGCCACTAGCGTTGTAACAATATGTGTAAAAGAATCTCAAGCGCCCCAAAAAACAAGCTGGACCTTCTTTTATACATATTAGGGCGACGCTGATGTCTTTTCTTATATCTGTTCCATTAGAGCTTTTAGTTTTCAAGGCTTACATCCATATATTATACGTTTATACTAATATCAGTTTTTTTCTTGTCCCAGCAATAATAACAACAAAAAGACTAATGTAATCACATTAAAACAACTGATGTGTAAGAGTCACAACCCATTTTAATCCTTAATTTTAAGCTAAAAAAATTGAAAATCGGTTCTTTGGTTCTTTGGAAAATCGATCTCTAGGTGAGAACAAACTTTTCCCAACAAGAGAAAATTGTAATCACATTAAAATAGCGTTCCAAAGTCCCTTGGCCTTGTTCATGTTCATACCTACGATTTAAGCTATAAAACTTGAGCATCGGTTCATTCGTTCGATCTAGGGGTGGAGTACATATATTACAGTCCACAATTTGGGGCAATCATGCACATCGAGGTAAAGGCAATGAAACTTGGTACACGAGAAACTTTTACTTTCCGAATCGAACTACAGCTATGGAATCCCCCGAGATACCCACCATCCTCACCTCTATGAGGTTATTGGCCAACAAATTCTTGCTGATCGTGCTACAACATGAATTAGTACACAAGTCATTCTTAGCAGAACAAATCGGACTAGCATTTGTTGGTAATGAGCCTCGTGGAGGGGGTTCCGTTTGTAGTTCGATTTCTACTCTACAATGCATATTTCAGCAAGAATTTGTTGGTTATCGGTGTTTCATGGGGATGCCCAGGAGGAGGGGTGCTGGGGGAGGATTTGGTGGCATTTCGTGGAGCTCCGTGGCTGGTTCGATTTCTACTGCTAAGAATAACTTGTGTACCACAGTGCTTGCGTTTAGTACGGCGGGCAAGAAAATGTCAGTAATCAGCCTCATAGTGCGGGCATGGAGGGGACACTGACGGGCCTTGGGGTAAGTTCATGGGAGTACCATAGCTAGTTCGATTTGTACTGATATACCATCAACCCTTGGTTTAGCATTCGTTTAGCACTATCTGCAAGAATTTGTTGGTCAGGCCTCAGGGAGGGGGCACAGGGAGGCCTTGGTGAGCATCTCGAAAGGGTTCCATAGCTATGGTAAAATCCACCCACATTAGTCAGTGGAGAGAGTTAGTGATGAGATAGAGCCTCTTCACGCTTGCGTTGAAATTGTATTACGTTGTTAGGCTTAACGTACCCAGCATCAGCCAAAACGTTTTAGGGATGAAACGATGTCAGAAACTATCCAGGTACAGTTCTTGGCCATACATAATTCTCATGAAACACAAAAAAAATAGTCGATTAGCATTTTTTAGCAGATCGCGAACTTTGACAGCCACTTGTCTTAGTTCGATTTGTAGTGCTATGAATGCCTTGTGTTGTGTACAAATTTCATGCTTGTAGCTCGATCTGCAGTAATTTGTTGGTCAAGCCTCAGGAAAGGGGAACAAGAGGGCGTTGGGCGGGGCCTTGGCAATATTTTATGGGGGGGGGGGGGGGTGTTCCATGGCTGGTTCGACGTGTACTGCTAAGAATAACTTGTGCGCCACAATTCAAGCTTTTAGCTAGATCTCCAATTAATTTGTCGGTCAAGCCTCACAGAGGCGGAACAGGTGGGCGCTAGGTGGTGGGGAGCCTTGGTGGATATTTCATGGGGGAATCCATGGCTGATTCGATTGAACTTTTAAATAAATACGTTGGTCGAATAAAACAGTTGCTAACTGTTGGTTGGGTTGTTACATAAGTACATTGACCCATGTTCGGTCACTGACGTGGTGCCTCTTGATGACTTACATGAGAGGTTTCTTTACAGCAGACCGAACTTTCAACTTGAGTCCTGGTTCACTAATACTGGCACCATCATTCAATGTTAATAATGTTCGGTGGGTGAAGGTGCTTAGGCAGTGACATATTCTTGGGTGGGCTCACGAGGTATGCTATCTACAGACCTACCAGTTCATGCCAGTCAAACTATCGTTCAGAAAACCAACAGTGTACAAATTTAAGATATACACAACATTCACACCATATGAGAGCAAAATGTATATTATGTTACGTGACAAGACAATTTCATACTAATATTAATTTTTTGAACTTTTTCCTTCTTAGGTTTCCCTTCGTCCCTTCTGAATCTGATCTTCCGACATGTTCCCATTTAAGAGAAGATATACTAACTGAATTTTACAATTCACTAGCCATTTTCTCCCAAATGGACACAAGATTTCAAAACTGTTCTTGTCATCGGATGTGTGACCAAATTTACTTTGATGTTGTTGTTGACCCTGAAGACAGATTGAAAGATTCAAGTAATCTGACGTTTTCTTTCCGTCAGGATTATGCTACCGTAACCTCCGAACGACTGATTTATGATATAATTTCTTTGTGCTCTGATATTGGAGGAAATATGGGTCTTTGTTTTGGCTTATCATTATTGGATATTATACACTTGTTTCACTCCTTCATTACCAGAAAACGTCACTACAACAAACCCTGCTTTAAAGATGATGACCCGATTTTCAAAATTGTTTGCAAAGTCTATCGACGGGTATCAAAAACAAGGCTACCACCAAACAAGGAGTTGAAAAACCGCAGAATGCAAATTATATGTCGAATTCTGCTAACTGGGTTGTGCACTTTGTTTGCAGCTTTTGTGGTTAGCCATAGAATCCAGCATTATTTCAGCTATCCAACCAGCACTGTACTCGAGGTCAAATCTCAAGCTGAAGTTCAATACCCAGTAGTCACATTGTGTTGGGATACCAAAATAATTAAGAACAGAAAGAAATTGGTGGCTAGAAAAAAGAAACTGGAGTCATGGTGCAACGTTACAATTCTTGATTTAATGGAACGACCCTTTTCACTAAAGCCACAGCAAATTTGGGCGCTAGCTAATGCCTCAGCAGAGTATGGATCTTCAGGCACTGTAAGTAATACTACATGTAATTAGAATCTATAATCAAATTGGGTTGTACGGCCTTAGCAGCAGTACTATTTGTTGAGGATGTGTGACGTCATGTCCTAAATAGATTTTCCGTAACATGAAGTGGTACGCCTTTCACGCATCAGGTCCGCCTTTCAAGCACCCGATATTCTCCAGTAGTTCTCTTTTTATTACAATTGAAGCATTTTCTAACGTAATACATCTGTTCGGGAGACCTATGTGTTTGAAAGCGCAAATAAAAACATTCTTTTCAGAAATATAACAAACAGTTCCTTTAAAATTACAAACCTCTGAAAAGAAATTAAAATGCCCGTATGTTTTAAACCCTCAGACAGCAACTAAAATTTAAAAAAGTTTGAGGTTAAGCGTACCATTCAAAACATCCTCAATGCGGGATTGAATATTTTGTTCCCACAGAAAGTCCATAGCCTGGAAAGAAGTATGAGCAAAGTCGACAATGCAACATTTATGTATGTATACAACATTTAGGATTTTTTATGCTCTAATTTAAATAAATAAATGTTGGTTTTCTATTTGCCCCTTGTATATGCATGGTGCTTTGTACTTCCCTCCTCTTGGTCCCCTTACAAATTTTCAAATTTGTACTTTTTCTTTTTATTGTTTTATTATTCTTCTCCCACCTGGTGAGCCTTTAATCGCTACATCCCATGGAGGAATTTAGGATTTTTTAAGGGATGGGGGATCAAAATTAAAATTAAAATGGATTTTTTTTCTCCCGTATTTAAAACTGAACTTATTTCCTCAACAATTTTTTACTATAAAAACAGTTCTATTGCCTGCTAAGAACCATTTTTTTTACTTTACCTAGACACTGGTAGTGCTTAGTGGTATACGTCATTGTCAACAGCAGATTACTACGTACTGAATTGTTACGTGCTACAGAGTACTTTTGTAATAGTACATGTCAGAGTATTTTTGTTGTAAACTGTCATCTCACTGGCAGTGTGTTTATCTTAACTATAACAAGAATTAACTGAACAATGCGGTTTCGTGGTTTAGAAAAAAAAAGGTGTAAGCTTGTGGGACTCACATCTGTAAATATACTCAAATAAAACTACGTTCACTCGAAGGAAACGAACTATAATTTGAACTCCAATTCCAGGGAACAAGGATTTTCTTTACTCACTGATGAACGTAGTTACTGAGTTTCAATCTGTCAAAATGTGAGTGTCAATAAGTCACAATGCGAGTGTCAATGTATCATGTTTGTGTCTGGCTATCGGCCTACGTGTATTTTGTATGTGCATTTATAATTTGTGAAACGTGCGGACTCCTTCTTTTTAGGGGAATTTATGGAGAAAAAGTGCCATAAACTAGTTACTAATACAAGGCAATGTAGCTAGCAACTAGCTAGAAGCTAGCTACATCACTAGTCAGACGAACCCCGTTCATCCACCTGTACAGGGTACATCTCGCTAGGGGAGGTTTACAAATCATAGTTTTCACGTATAGGTAAAGACTAGTATTGGGAAGTACCTTTTCCTAAAACGGGTGTTGGAACTAGAATTATGTGTGCCGCAGTGCGCATAAACGCGAAATCAGTGATGCAACTATATTGTTGTCATTATTACCCTACTATATATTATGACGTGCGTAATTGTTCCCCACTGCACACTCATTACTTAATTATCAAAACAAATTGTGTTGAAATGATCTCTCACTAGGAGAATGATCACCGCCAAGATGATGCTAGAGGAAACCACAAAGTCAACCTTAACTCTGGACATATGTATACTGGTTAGGTAAATACATGATGCTTCCTAAATTAATTATATATTTTGGGGAAGGTCTTTGAGACTTCCTAGCTTCAGTCATAAATAACATAATCCAAAGGGCGAAAATTGAGTGTTGCAACCAGCGCAACACTCAATTTTCGCCCTTTGGATTACGCTCGAAAAGAGGTGCCGTTTATCTTACTAGACACTCACCCATGTATCAAATCAGAGGTGACCGACACCTCTGTAAAAAAATCTCATATTAAACGCCAAAATACAGGGGTTCACTGGAGGGTTGCTCAAAAAGGGTTGCTTTTCACTTTTTCTTCTACTACTGCTTCAGCATCTCACACCTCCAATAGGAGAAAAAATTGCGGGAAGTCTTCTTTCGAAGCAATATCAAGTGAATTATACTGTTTCGGCAAGGTGGATATAATTGGCATCGAACGTAAAATCCTAGAAGGTAAGGTAGGAACAACACAGTCTGAAAAAATGTGTGGATGGCATTGATCGACAATTCCTGCGAATCTGAGCATAGTGAACAAACCACAGCCGAATGATACACAGCCAAATTTTATAAAGCTCTAAGCTTACCCTGAGGCACTCCTTTGTTGCCTTCCTGGTGCTCCCGATCTGTCCCTATTTAACCGCTGAAGAAGAATTATTATTTCCATTGCCGACTTTGTCAAAGCCACCTGCGAGATTTCTTGCGAGCAGCACCTTCTGCGATCTGGATAAAGGGGGTGACGGCTGGATGGGTTGACGTACTTGGATGGGTTAGCGGTAACCCTTCCAACAATGGCAACACATCTAAGCTGTCAACCCCTTTACCCAGATCGCAGAAGGTACTGTTTGCAAGCAATTTCTCATGTGCTTTGATGTAGTCGGCAATGGTCCTCAATGGATGGCATCACACATTCTAGTTCTGAGTGTGCTGTCTGCAATGATGTCTCCTCACTATCTGCAATGATGACTCTTCACGATCTGCTATGATGACTCCTCACTATCTGCAACAATGAATTCTATCTCCTTCATTAGTTCCTGAGTCTAAAGCATCTCTTGAACAGCTTGAGAGACGAACTTGTACTCAGATAACATTAATGACAACGAGATTAACTTCTGTAGGTTAGATTGTCAAAGAAAAGGGACACCACCAAAAGTTGCAATAATTCCAGTTGTTGATCGTCAATAGTCAGTTTTACTGGCATGCTATGCATCTGCGTACACTACGTTCTCTTTCGCGTTGTTTCACAGCACCGCCACACTTGTCCATTTGTATGCAAGGTGGTTAGAGTCCCACCACACTATTTGTAGGTTACGTGACATATTCCTTCGTGGCACCTTTCATCCCTCTGTTTATATGTCTTGTCTTTAAACGTCTTCTCACAGTATTGACACGGGTAAATCGCCTTACCAAACATTCAAAGATCACTTTTTTCTTCTTTGTCCATTATCGTTGGTTTTTTTTTTCTTCTGGTTGCAAAGTCGTTTATTTGTTCATCAGAAGAATGCTAGACAAATGTGAAATCCTGGTATGAACTGTACCTTTCTTCCATCATGCTTCACAGTAACTCCCAAACTTGATTTTTTTTCAGGCATGGGCATTTTTCCATTGCATCGTTCATCGCGCGCCCAAAAAATCATCCTAGGAATAAACGAGTCCTCTGCAATTGCGACAAGAAAACTTTACTACGCAAGGCTTCTGCAAAGGATTTACCACCTCTTCTCTCGAGAAAAACTCATTTTTGCATTTTTTTTTGCATTTGAACCCTGAAACCACCTTGTATTTGGCAGCCATGACCGATGTGTAGACCTACAGTATTTTCCGTGCCTTTTATACCCGTCGTTCGCTGAACTAGATCGCACACCCACCCCCTTATATCTACAGAACATATTCTAAAAAATACTCACTTGGTAGCAGATAGGGCTGCAGGGGCTTACCAGATGACATGCTCGAAAAGACGTGCCGTTTATCTTATTAGACACTCACCCACGTATCAAATCAGAGGTGACCGACATCTCTGTAAAAAAATCTCATATCAAACGCCAAAATACAGGGGTTTACTGGAGGGTTGCTCAAAAAGGGTTGCTTTTCACTTTTTCCTCTACTACTGCTTCAGCATCACACACCTTCAATAAGAGAACAAATTGGGGGAAGTCTTCTTTCGAAGCAATATCAAGTGAATTATATTGTTTCAGCAGGGCAGATATAATTGTCATCGAATGGAAAATCCTAGAAGGCAAGGTAGGAATAACACAATCTGGCAAAATGTGTATAAGTATAAGTATAACTTTTTTTGCTCACCCGAGTTGGGTATGATGCAAAAATCCATAACACACCAAAAATGACAAAATTAAAAATATAGACGAGAATCCAAAAGAAAAGTTAATAAACAGTACAGTGACTGCAGACAGGAGGACTGCGACCACGCCTCAAAGATATCTCAAAGGAAGTCACGCTGTCACACGTCACGCTCGCTGTTGGCAGATCGTTCCAATGTTTGGTAGTGTCAGGGAAGAATGTGCGGGCAAAAAAATTCCTTTGGCACTGAAACAACTTAATCTTTCTGGGATGGTCGTGACGTCTAAGGTAGTCTGGGTGGCTCATAAAATCCATAGGATTCAAAATTGTATCACCAGTTGCCACCCGGAACAGGAGAGTCAATCTATGCTCCAGCCTTGTTCTCTTTAGAGTGGTCCAGCCCTGGTCGCCCATTAAACCAGTGACACAAATGTCACATGCCCAAGTATGGTAAACCATCCTTGCAGCTCTTCTCTGCAGCCCTTCTAAAGCTTCAGCCTCAGACCCTGTTGGATGCCAAACAGCAGAAGCGTAGTTTAGGAAGGGTCAAGCAAGCATGTCAAAAAGAGTTTTCCTCACATCGACAGTTGACTCCCACATCACACGACTAATAAACCCAGTTTGCTAGGCCACCTTCGTCAAAACACACTGAATATGACTGGTCCAGGCTACGTTGGCAGACAAGAGAATCCCTAGATATTTAGTTTCTTCAACCTGCCTGATCTGTACATTTCCAACCTTGTAAACAACATCACAAAGATTACCAGTCTTACGGCTCACACGCATGAAAACAGTTTTGCTGGGATTCATGCACATACCCCATTTATCGCACCACTGTTCCATCACGACAATGTCCTCTTGCAGAATTTGAATGTCAGCAGAGGATGAGATGCGCCACGCTACTCCACAGTCATCGGCAAACATCGCGCTGTCCGACCTAAACTGGCTGGGGAGATCATTCACATAAAGAATAAACAACGAGGGCCCAATCACAGACCCCTGCAGTAGCCCCGAGGTAACGGGAACCTCTGCAGACTTCATACCCTCCAGCTGCACAAACTGAGAACGACCAGTGAGGAAAACCCCAATTTACATCAACACTTCCTGACTAAAACCAAACTATTGCAGTTTTGAAAGTAGAAAACCATGAGGCGCCTTGTCAAAAGCCTTCAAGAGATCAAAAAACACAACATCAGTAATGCCCCACTCATCCATGGTTTTAGCAAGTCTGTGAATAAAGCTAGCTAACAACAACTCGCAGAATCCTCCAATCCTGAAGCCAAATTGCTTAGTACTGAGAAGTTCATTTTTCGTTAAATAGTCCGCCATAGCTTTAGCAATAATGTGTTCTAATATTTTGCAGGGGATGCTAGTCAGAGAAACAGGCCTATAATTCTTAACATCACTCTTCTTACCAGATTTATGTATTGGTGTATAACTGCAGCGTGCCTCCAGTCATTAGGAATTTGCCCATCATGAATAGATGGCACAAAGATAGTACACAAATATCGTGAGACAACTGTTGGGGCAATCTTTAACATTCTGACAGTAACATGGTCAGGACCGCACGCTTTTGAGTTGGGTTGCTTCAGAATTTAACTCTCAATGCCCTCTGGTCGAATAATATTAGGCATAAGACACGGCCGAGTAGCGACACTGCCATGGCCAACAATATTAACATCCTGCAAAGGATTAGACATAGATTGGAAAAAGATGTTGAAAGCGTTTGCCTTATCCACAGGCTCAGATGTACAGTAGCCATCACCATCAAGAGGAGGAACACGTGAGCTGTCCTTGCGAAGAGATTTATTGTATCACCAGAAGGACTTTGGGTCTGTCTTCAATTTTCTACCAAGGTTAACATGGAAACTCTTCCTGGCTTCTTCCAACACTTGTTTAGTCTCTTTGCGGACAGCCAGCAAGTAACTGTCACCCTTGTGGAACCGCCGAGCTCTATTTAGACACCTCAGTGATGATTTAACTTTCCTGGTTACCCAAGGTTTATCCTTGCTGGGTGTAAAATGATACTTAGGTACAAACTTTTCAATTGTACTAAGTAAATCATGCTTGAAGCACATCCAATTTTCTTCAACAGAGTTAAGTTTAGAATTACCATTAAAAGCAAGGTGACGCTCACTTAATTCTGACTGAAAGCCTAAAATGTGTGGATGGCATTGATCGACAATTCCTAATAGACGCATCCAGTAAAGCTAGCGCTTGAGGCTGTTACGTCCTCTGACATCAAAACGAGCACATACTCAGTTGTTGAATGAATTTGGCCAATAAAATCGTCGTATTTTGAAACCCATCGTTTCAGCTGACACAGTGACGTTTCCAAAAAAATTCGGCCTGGCAATTTAACAGAATAATGTAGATTTTCCGTGTCTTTCAGAGACAATTGCAGCCGCACAAAGGCGGAGTATTTTTTGTTAGTTTTACCTCAGTATCATATCAATTTTATCTTGGGGTATCTACCAAATAGCTATTACAAGGGTACAATTCTTAATATGTGTGAATTCATTGTTGATGCCATGAGCCCTATTCATTCAAACTTCGTTCTGGGCGATTTCAATCTGTCCAGTGTCGACTGGGATCGAAATCATGCCAGCGACAGGCACCATGAGCATTTCCTTGACCTTATTTCCCCACTTGGCCTATGTTAGCTGGTAGATAAACCCACTAGAGGGGTACAACATTTTGGACCTTGTCCTTACACATGAGGACCGACTGGTTTATGACCTTTCCGTAGGTTGTCATATTGGTAACAGTGATTACTGTACTGTGCAGTGTGTTTCTCACTGAACCTCTCTTGTAATATAGATGACACCAATTATGCAGTTACCACTGATATTGATAAAGGAATGATAAATTTTGAAAGTCTACGAAACTCTTTACCTACAATAGATTGGCACCAGCTCATATTTGGGGGCCACCCCAACATTGAGGAGGCCTGGCGCTGTTTCCACATGGACCTGACTGGCCACATCGAGTCTAGTCGTGACCAGCCCCGATTGCGCACTGACAGGAGACGTTCTACCCCATGTAATATTGTGAAACTTAATCGACTCAAACTCAAGCGTTGGCGCTGTTGGAAGGCAAATCCTTGCTCTGAAACTCTGCTTGCTTATAACGCCGCCTGGAAGGAATATTCTATCGCAACTGAGACTTGGCATGAAGCCAGGGAGATCTCCACCTTACGTGAAGGTAACCATGCAGCACTTTTTAAACTCTATAGGAAACTCAATTCCCAGTTACGTACGATACCTCCACTTAAATTTGGAACATCCCTCATAACGGACAACCAGGTAAAAGCTGAACTCTTATGTGACAATTTTGCTTCTAATGTGATCGTTGATGATGGAAACCAGGAATTGCCCTGCCGTCAACTTTTGGACACTGAAAGCACATGTCATCAGGTCACGTTTACACCGTTTTCCGTATATCTTGCTGTTAAAAAACTGAAACCCAGTAAATCATGCGGTCTGGATGGTCTTTCGGCTTTCTTGCTCAGTGAATTAGTGGCAGTTCTTAGTTATCCTCTTTCTAAGCTTTTTCCCCTCTCTTATTCCCAGGATAAACTTCCAGCAGACTGGAGCTCAGCAAATGTTATACCAGTGTTTAAAAAGGGCTCCTCCTCTGATCCATCAAACTATAGTCCTATTGCCTTGATGTGTGTGGTGTGTAAGATCATTGAGTCTATTATCCGAGACAGTATAATCACGTTTTTTGATTCCCATTCGCTCATTACCTAGGATCAGTTTGGCTTCCTCTTAGGTAGATCTGCAATGCATCAACTATTGGTGGTCCTTGACAGATGGGCCTTGCCACTCAATGAGGGAATCCCAACGGACATTGTGTACTTACACTTTAGGAAGGCATTCGAGTGTGTGGTACACCGTAAACTTCTTCTTAAGGGTTGCAGGATAAACGTTGATATTCAAAATTGGCTAGCAGCATTCCTCACCCACTGAATTCAATGGGTACTTATATCGGGTGTTCACTCTTCTTGGTAAGATGCTCCCTGTGGGGGCCCCCAGGGCTCTGTCTTGGGTCCCTTGCTTTTTCTAATTTACCTGAATGATCTGAAATTTACTGGGGATCATTGTTATGGGTATAAGTATGCGGATGATTTGAATATAGGCTCAGAAAATTACTCCCCTTCCTACTCTCTGGGCCTTGAGACCGGAAAGGGGCCCTTTCTGGCCCTCTCGGTAGGGATCTCAGCTTTGTTCCCTCAGACGCCTTTCCAACTCTGCGTCTGAAGTTGCACGCTTTTTGGCAAACTTTGTGGGACAGACAGGACAGTAATAAATTACGAGCTATTAAAGGTACTATCGAGGAGTGGCACTCGGCGTGTCGCCACAGTCGCCGTGAGGAGGTAGTGTTGGCCCGTTTGCGCATTGGTCACACCCGACTTACTCACTGTTTCGTTTTGCGGGCGGTTGACTCTCCTGAATGTTATTGGTGTCGACGGCCACTTACGGTCCGGCACTTCCTTGTTGATTGTCGCCATCTTGATGGTGTTCGTCGTCGTTTCCATCTTCCGCATGACATTGCTCGTCGATTGGGCGATAAGTCTGTCCTCCTGATAGGTGTTTTTCAATTTTTGCAGGAGGTACAGATGTATGACAAGATTTAGATTAGGGGTTTGAATAACATCTCTGTAATGTGTGGTGCAGTGGCGACCCGGACCACTGCACTGTGACTGAGGTTGGGGCTAATGAACAAGTTGTTGATGCGCCATTAAACCTCAATCCCCCCCCCTTGAGACTGAGATCCTACATGTTGAAGACTGGTCAAATAAATGGCAACTACCAGTTTCAGTCCTGAAGTGCTATTCCTTCCATGTGGGCAAACAGAACCTATGTAATCAGTATATACTCGAAAATCGGGCACTACCGTCGAAATCTGAGGCGCCGGATCAGGGAATCTGGTTTACCCAAGACCTGAAATCATCCCTGCATTGTACTAAGATTTGTGCCTCTGAATAATCCCGTTCAGCTTAACATGTGTTTTAAATCCGATAATGTCCTAATTAAAATTTGGGTCTTTAAGGTGTTTGTGCGGCCTCTTCTTGAGTATGCCACTCCTGTTTGGTACCCATATCTTGCTCGAGACATCGATCCTCTGGAGTGTGTTTAGCATAGATTTACAAAAGGTCTCCCGGTTTTTCGGGATTTGAACTATGGGGAACGTTTGTCCAGGGTGGTCTGAACTGATTAGGCTAAAATTTGATCTTATCACGGTTATTAAGATTCTGCCTGGGCATATTAAGGTCGGACTCCTCTTATTCGATTTGGCGCCAGTCTTAAATAGCACTAGGGAACACAGTTGGAAACTATTAGATCCCAATTCTCATCTGGACTGCCGTCGAAACTTTTTTCGGTCCGGGTCGTCCCAATTTGGAACGCCCTTGACAAGGAGATTGTAAATGCAACAATCGTGTCAGGGTTTAAGAGGCTCCTTCAACAGGCTGATCTCTATTTTTTTTCTTTGACGGCCTGTTACTGCATCACACACAGCCTCACCATCACACACAGCATCACACACAGCCTACCCTCAAAAACCAGAGTAAGGGCTCATCGCCCCCCCCCCCTTCAGCCATCCTTCCACTCCTGTGGTAAAGTTTTTGTTTATTATTATTATATTTTTATTCCCGACTCGATAATCTTCAAATGAGAGTTCACTCTTGTGAGCAGTTGATAGCAATTAACTTGGATGCTTTTTTTCTACTTTCTGTTATGTGTTAGGCAAAATAAAAGACAATTTAGTGCACATATTTCAAGCCAGGAATGATTTGCATGGAGATTTGTCCAAAGTGGTGGTATGGTATGGGCTAGTTGTAGGGAGTGTATGTTACAATTTTGGCATTCGGTCTTGAAGTTAAGCTTGCATTTAGAGAACGTTTCAGGGATTTAACAAGATTTTCAGCTGATCCATTTGCAATGTGACGCATGCCGTATTCACGCAAAATATGCCCAAATTCGTAGGATACAAACTTCAGTCCATTGTCAGAAACGACAGTCGTACAATAGCCGAACATAGTAAATAACTCTCCAAATTTTGTCTTAGAGCAGTGCTAGCTTTTACCTTCATTATATAAACAAATGGCTATTTTGAATGGGCATCCAAAATAAGGAGATAGAGATACATTTTTTTTAATCGAGCGGCCCTGCAAAATCAACATGAATTCGAAACCATGCTGTTGCAGGTCGTTCCCAATGTGCTTTTCCCATGAATTTAACCATCTCTACTGTGAGTGCAAAACTTCGGGAATCACTAATCTATGACCCCAGAAAATAACTTTTCACGCTATCGAGAACTCATTACACCAAGAAAAATAAGGTTTCATATTTTGTCATCCACTGTTGTGAAAGACAAGCCGTCATTTGTGTAAAGATATGCTTTGGACAAAACACAGTCCTTTAAGATAAATTTCTCCAAGTGGTCACTCAGAACAGTCAAGGACTCAAATGTTTGCAAATCCATAACAGTAGCTCTTGTAGGTTTTCATTAGGCTCCTCATAACACAAAAGTGTGCAAGACAAAATAATCAGCAGTTAAATTTTACTTGCCCTGGATACATTGCAATTCAAAATCAAAGGCATTTAAGAACAACATCCAACACTGCCATCTCAGGGATGCCTACTTTTGCCAAATATCCAGAGTAAGGCCTTTTGCTCCACTTGGAGTATGAAGTGCCTACCACATCGATATTGGTGATATTGCTTAACTCCAAAGGCAATTAAGAGTGCCTCCTGGGCGAATTGGGCATAGCCAAGTTCGTCTTTGATCAGAACACAGGATGCAAACGCACTAGGTCTGTCTTCACAAATATGCATGGTATGCATAAGACGGTGCCCATATCTATGAGAGATCCCTCACAAACAAGTTTTAATTTAAGTTTAGGGACATAATGAACACACCTTAGAGTGTGCTTTTCATCTTAGCCGCGGCCTCTAAACACTCTTTCATCGAGAGCCAAGGGTTTTTCGGGTTAAGGAGCGTATTTAGGGGACAGAGGATTGTAGCAAAATGTGGTACGAACTCAAGAGTACTGATAAAAGAACCCTAAATAAGATTTTAATTTAGTAACATTTCTCGGCTCTGGTGCTGCCCTTACACAATCCAAAACCTCTAGTAAGTTAGTCATACCATCCTTGTTTACCAAAAAACTTACCTTTTTCTTTACCCTGACAGTATTGTTCTGCAGATCTTAGATAATGCTGCATCGCGGTCCAGCCTTTTCCCCAATCAGTTAGTGTAAGGAAGGTTTGCAATGCTGACACAAGGGCACCAATTGGCCGTATAAGCCATTCACCATTTACCCTAGGCCTGAGGTGGGGGAAACGGGATCCCAGGGACTTATTATCAAGACTACATAAGTTCTTGACAGCATTGCACAAGCAGCTAAAGTGCATAGCAAAACGATAAATGTTCAATACAAGTAGAGGCATAGCAAATTACGTTTTCGTGATACACGAGCTGCAGACAAGGCTAAATAAAGCATACCCTCAAATGCTTCTGCTGAACCATTGCAGATGTTTGCCCAGCAGTGGCAGGATGATAAAGGGCAAATTCGGTATCAAATTTTTGATAACATTGCTCCCCGAGCATTCAGTAATGCCAGGGGTGAAAAAATAAATGCCAATAGGACCGTAGTACATATGCTGTCAGTGGTAATATATTTTAGTATTTAGTCGAGCGAGTTGCTTTATCCATTCAGTGCTGGTCACGTAGTATTGTTGAGATTGAAAAAAGGGTTCTCTCTCAACAACTGTTGCAGCATCAATAAACAACTGGGGAGGTGCTTACTGTAGCCAACAGCAATCCAATCAAAATCTAACAATGAAGATAACAATACATGAAGGACTCTGCATGCATTATTCCAAATGCTTCATGTCGTTCTTGTCCGCTAGTTTATAAACAACAAATACGAAAGTTAAAGTGAAACAAACAAAATTGAAAGTTATCAAGCAAGAAACATTACTGCAATAAACGACCAGAGCATGTTTGTTGCCTATCCATTGAACTTTTACTTCAAGACAAGAGCACAAGCAAAGACTTGAAACCATATACAATTTTCCAGTAAACTAGAAGTAAAACAGAAAAACTCTCCTCCTTTGATCAATGTTAAAACAAGCTTGTTTGTATTTCAATTCATGATATTTTTCACAAACTATGTGATTTTATTATATCTTGTTACTGATATTTTTCTACAGACCACCTTTTATAAATTTTGTGTTTCTTTGCTGTTGGGTTGTTGATATGTTTTGTGTTCCTGCTTCCTGGGTGAGAGAATACTTTTTGGGCCATTCCTTCTTAAGAATGACAAACAAAATTCAGATGCCAGAAACCCCACAAACATGAATGAAAGAAAAAACATTACTTTCACTCCCTCACAGGAAGACAGAAAAAAAAACTGCTCCAGGCAAGCAGGGAAAAGTCACCTTCACCACTTCAGTTTAGAGGTCAAGTGTCCAATTTTGGTGTAATTCACTTTCCCTTCAACAACTTTCTCTTTTCATTTCCTAGTTTACAAACCTAATTTTAGCATTGAACTTCCCTAGACTCCAATAATTTCATGACATAAATAAGGAAAATAATTACCCCCATATTCTCGTTTCTTGTTTTTTCCCAATATCCTTGGACAATAGGAAATCCCATTGTAAGGACAGGAAGACACAGCCAGGTTTCCTGTTTACTTCATCAATTTTTCCATTAACCTGATTGTTCTAGGGAAACCAGTGCTAAAACCACCCTCAGCATTACAGTTCCTTGTGGCACCTTTCACTTTGGGGAGTGTATGCTAACTATTTGGATCACCAACCTATTAAATGCCCTCCCTTACCTTGTTTCCTGTTTACATAAGTAAAGCACTTGCCTTGAGGCTGTTGTGGTGCTAAAGGGGTATTTCCTAATATAAAGAAGGTGGCTTGGCACACTGCATCACTTCAGACTTCAGTGAGCAGGTTTCTGGACAGCAGACCCTCCACTGGAACACCAAATCCAGTTGGGTCTCAGGTTCTCAGGCTTGAGAGTTCTTAAGTTATATTGTGGTCATAGCCTAGCAGTTTAAAGTTGATTGCAAGGTGATCCATGCGGTTGACAGTCACCTTAGTTTGGACAACTAAGATCTGGAGGTGTGCTGTTGTGTGCCAGACCACGCCATACCGTACCAACATTGCAAGAGGGTGCAAGGTAGGCCTACTTTATTGGGTACTCCCATAATCACAATAAGGTGTAAGCCATATATGTTTTGTTTACTCGGTTGAGTTTGCTGATTTTGTTTTAAATTAGAAAGTCATTGGTACTGAATATTAACGGGAATAGAGATTCATTGATTAGGCATAAAATAATTGTGTGCTAATTAAAATCTTATTACCTGAAGTTATAAGATTGATGGTTTGAGGTCTTACTTCAACTTCTTGCCATTTTAAGTTTTAAGAGCCTTGATCTTCAATTTTTTTTTGAAGGAATAAGACATGGATAAATAAAGGAACTGTTGATTAACTTAACTTGACCTAACTTGATTAGTTTAATTGAGCTATTAATTTGAATTACTGACAATTGAGTTTAAAAGCCTTGTGTTATTTAAACAGAATTGCTACATGACCATGAAATGCTAACGAAACTACAATGTACAACAAAAGTGTATGAACTAAAAAATAAATGTCATAAATAAATTAATATTTTGTATCTGTTGTAATCTTGGTTCTTCTTAAAAAAAATCTTTGAGTCAGAACTACGTGCTTGGAGAATCCCATTGAAGGGCAGTAAATTGCTAAGAATAGAACCGGCCATTGGCAGTATAAGTTAGAGTGTTGGGATTAAAAAACAAACAAATTTCGTTATCAAAAGACTCTGGGTAGCCTAACGATAGCTGGCGCTGCGCCCAATTAATCCCAAATAAGCCACTCGTAACAGTATGCACTTATATGTACGTATTTACAATGCAGATATAATTGAAAGAGATCTTAAATTTTTCAGATGCCTCAACAGACAGTAGAGAGTACGTCACTACATTTCGGAACTTGCTTGACTTTTAGAACAGGTATTTACATATCTCACCAAATCTATATTCCTACGTCTGTTTCGTAATGATTTTATGGCATTTAAAAGATTTGCTTGATATTTAACTAAACGGAAGGTAATAATCTATATAACTAAGATCGTAGCTTTGTTTGTTTGTCCACAGTGAGAATCTCTATATTCTTTATTCTATTGAAGTACGTAGTGGGAATCCTGCTGGGTTGGGCAACTAGGCGATGGGCGACTGTTAACAGTGGTGTTTAATTTGTAAGCACAACAATAATTGATAGATATAGTGACATCACAGTATTTTCATGGAAACAGGAAGGCTTGGGCGACTGCTGACGGTGGTACTTAATTTTTATAACCTTATGTAAGGGCCTCCAACAATAATTTTCATAGTGAGTAACATAGCACAAATAGGAAATCACAACAATGCCCTATAAACCGGCCATATACCGGAGGCTGCCTAGTATGTTTAATAATTATAATTGTTATTACAGGCAATCGTTTAAGCAAAAGAATTTTTAATAGATGAAGTAGATGAAGTAATAAAAAAATTAGTAATGCAAAAAAATGCACCATTGTATTCTTTACGTTGTATTTACAAGAGGTGGTGTAAATAATTCAGGACTAACAAAGGAATAGTTTTTCCTAATGTGCAAACTCATTCGATTCATGAAGAGAAATCAAGCAGCAGTTAAAAAGAAAGTAAACATTTTCCTGTCATAGCATCCGGGTTCAAGGAATGAAAACTAGAGATAGCTCAAAGGTAATAGTAGCCGATGTGTAATCAATGGAATGGCGTTTAATACCTGGCCACATGGCCACATGGGAATTTCTTTTTGGATGGCCATCTGGGATGTTATGTTGGGAGCTTGTTTGCTTGTCTCATTAGATTCAGATTTAAAATTCATAGGTCATGGGACCTAAAGTGACGTAATCAGTTTTCAGTGGGCAGTCGAAAGTGACATCATCCGAGATAGCAGCTTACGGTGGATCGTCACGTTACTGAAAGATCCCTTAGCTTGGCATACACCTGGGTCTACCCTAAAACAACGTAAAACCTGCATAATTTGGAGCAAGGCTACGAACCTCCAAACAAAACAGATGTTGTCAACGGGCACGCAATAATTTTGTCTCGCATGTTTGGAAACATCTTTCTCCGAAGTTTGTACGCTCACTTTAGTAGAACTTACAAAAATATGGCTCTAGATTACAAAAACAAACAACGTAAAATCTACGCAATTTGATATTGACGTATAAACCTCGAACAAACCTTGTACAAACCTCGAAACGAAACACGTATTGTTAAAGGGTCCACAAGGATTTTGTCCCACATTTTAGAAACATGTTAGAACCCTACTTGCCTGAGGTTCGTATGCCTACCCTTAATATGTTATATTTTACTGTCATTTGGGTCTACCCTAAAACAACTTAAAATCTGGTTTTGTTGACGAAACTTTATTTTTGAATTTTACTGATTACTTATGTAAGCGAGCCATTGGTAATCAGAGTTGATTCACTTTTCTCTCTTATGTCTGTAGAGTTATCATCATCCATTGTGCGTGAGCTGAAATAACTATTTCAGGGAACTGTTAGTTATGTGTACCTGCATATCATCAATGTTGAATCTGAGTCAAATTTTTTTCCTACTATTCAAACATTCGGTGTCAGACAGCTCAAAATACAGAATTTGTTCGGAACCTCCAAACACATGTGTGGAACTTAAAAACCACCCATCGCATGTGCAGTTCGTGTGCAGAACTTCCAAACTGCATGTAATGACGTGCTAATATATTAATTTCTTGTATTCTCTGTGCTTATTCCAAGTAGCTTCATCTAAACTTCACCACCTAGAAGTTCGACCATACTACGGGATTGGGTAAATGCTCGCAGGTTTTGTTGGGTATTACTTTTTTTCTTTTGGGCATACTCCTAGTTAACAGAAAGAGCTTTTAAAAGCACCAAAAACCACGAGTCGTTCTGCAATATAGTGATTGAAATTTATTTTTTGAACAAATTGGAATCATTTTAACCTAGTTGGAAATGGAAAAACCTTACGGAATTTCCACTTTCACATATTGAGGCCAACCTGCAAAATGACATGATAATTTTTTTTCACCGATAAAGACTCAATAAGAAAGGCTTTACCAAAAATACAGGGTGAGGTAAAAGCCTGAACCACCCCAAATAATTCATTGGGTTGTAAAGCTAGGTCAGTTATCAATAACATGGCAGTAGAAGTCAGCTATGGTGTAACAAACAAGGGTGCAAGAAATGACCGTAATGCCTCCTATCAACGTCGTTTTCTTTAGTAACATTTAATAGATTACTCGAAGTGCAAACATAATTGCAAACCTGTAAACATAATTGTAAACCTGTGTGGAGTCGTGAAAGCTGACCAACTGTGAACACAACGAAATTCTGACTAAAATTACAATAGTTGTGAAGAAGACAGTATTAAGTGCCATGAGCAATGATTAAAGAGCAGCACTGGTGCAGCCAACAGTGCAGAAAAGAATCATGTGATCGCACAAGCAATGCATCCCTGATTATTTTGTATTAAGTCCTGGATACATTACTGCTAAGTGAGCACTGATAACCAAGTATATCGAAATGAATTATTAATCAACTAACCATGCGTAATTACAAAATAATTAACGATACTATTTCGATACCGTTGTTCCCATTCACAGACTTCCTGCAGATAGTGAAAATAAATCCCGTAGAGGTAGCAAGACTTAGTGGGAACTGTAAGGGACCAGAGCACAGCAGATGGGTGGGAGGGGGAGTGGGAGAAGCAGGGCCCGTGCCATCTGTTTTTTGGAGCCATAATCATTGTGATAAACATTATGTTGGATAATGACTACTGTTAAATGACAAATTTAAAAACAGTTAAAACCAAAATAGTTTAGGAAACATCTTTCAACTAAAGCTGCTATTTTTATCTTTTTTTTTTATCCCCTATCACTCTCACCACAAACAGGTCAAAGCCCATTATATTCTGAATACAAATTTGAAAAGTTCAGCTCAGTACGGATTACAGTACTGGCACAAACTTACATGACATAATAACTTAGCGTGTACTGGTTTGGTCCAAACATCATCGAAATTATCCCAATTTCTTGCTTTGGACCTCTAACCCATTCAGTCCAGAATTAATCATGGTGCTCTTTCTGTAAGTCCCATATGGTGAAAACCGGATGCAAAGCCAAATTGGCTCAATTAGTGATACATAAATACAGATGCAGACCTATTCCGGAGCCTTTTGGATTTACTGTCAGACTGCCTAAGCGTGAATTGAACCATCGAGACCAAAGGCCAAAGGCTGAAGCTCTACCATTAAGTCATACGGCCGTGTCGGTAAGCTCTACCACTAAGCCGTAAACTATGACATCATGGCTTAGCCTCAGAGCTTCGGCCTTTGCTCGAGGTACCACTTCCTGCTAAAGCAGTCTGACATTTCAGTCCAAAAGGCAACGAAAATATCTTTGCATCCGTAATTATTTAACCCATTATTGTGACAGTCACAGGATATGAAACAGCATTCACTTCGTTTGTTGTCGAGGACGCTGACCAATGGGCTGTTGCCGCTTTGCTTGGGGCCCACGGGACCCCTCATAAAGCTCATGGCATGCCAAACGGCCGCACTTTTTCTGGGACTCCGTGACTGAAGGAGTTAAACTTATGTTCACGATCCGATTCCATTCTAATCCGTCGATTCAGTAGTAGAAAGTGAGTAAATTGTCGCACCAACTCTTCTACACACCAGAAATACTAGTTTTATCATGTTGTAGGCTTGTTTGTGTCTTCATTTAATGATTCAACCGAGTACGATGCAAAATTATTATTAGATTGTGAATTATATCTTTATACAGGCCCAGTTCTCCACGCAAATACGTTTAATGATTTTTCAGTCTTGCGCTTCATCAAAGCAAACCAATGCGTGCCAACTACAAAGGTGAGTAAATTCAGGAGTTTATAAAAGCCTACACGTCCATAGGACGTTGGAGTATCAGTGTTGTAACACTCCGTTAATCTTATTCTTTCCCTTGTCACAAGGTCAACTGGCAAATATGGTAATTTGGAAGGGTGGAAGGAAAGGGGAGTGGAATGCGAGAGGGAAGGGGAGGAGGGGAGTGGAGTGCGAGAGGAAAGGGAAGGTGGAAATCGAGAGGTCTCCGGGGACTTGCATGGGACAGTTAAAATTACTTTAACCTTGTTGCAGCGGGAAAACCAGTTTGCCTTTATGGTTAAATAACAAGATTTACTTTACGGTTAACATGATAACATGTCATCATGGAGGGCGCCGACAAAACTCGTACTTGAGCACACTCTTATGACAACTTGCGGTTACGATATTAACGAGCAATGGTTAACAATAACAATACATAGCGTAAATCACGCCAACACTCAAAATTGAGTGTACGGAGTTTAGGCCGCACGTAAAAAACGAATTTCAATACCTTCTCGTATTAAAACTCAGCATCGTATTAAGTGAAAGTAAATTTTTTTATATTTAAAATAGTACATTATTTTGTTTTTCCCGTGGAGGTTCTTTTTTGGCTTGTGGCACGGGGCTAATTACCCAAAGCACCCTCATTAATCCTTCCTTGATAAAACTCAAGTCACCATCATCCAGACTACAACGTGATAAAACTCAACACGACGATTCAATAATCCAACGAAATATCATTTCCACTACGTTTATGCTTATTGTCTAACGAGGAGAACTAGTTCTTTACGCTAATACTTGCAGAGAAGCAAAACGGGCGTGGCTCACGCAAAGTCAAAGAATGCAGGTTTTGGATTCATTTATCGTCAAACATGAGGTGAAAACAATGCATTACCTTGAAACGTCCACCGACGTTAGGAATTCAGCTGCGTACGGGTGAAGTCGTATTAGCATTCGTGTGTTAGGATTGCTTACTGACGTCGTGGAAAGACGAACTCCTGTTAGGATAATGAAATATAACCATTTCCGAACGAGCCACCTAAAAAATAAATGCCCAGTCAACCAGAGCTCCCTCAATGCTAGAAGTCGCTGCAGTTCGCTGCGGGAAGGAACTCTTGGCACGTGTCACTTCGGCTCTAAGTCGGCACTCGCGGCTGTTAGTTTTTTCGGCTTTTGGCAACTCGAAACAGACACTAGCGACTTAAATTAGGTTGATATTTTAAGTAATATCGTGAAAGCTTAAATTAAAAATGATCAACGAAAAACGTAAGTATTGATTTAAAAAAAAATAAGACTTACTCTGAATAACCACTCGTACATCATAATTAGTCCTGCACCGAATTATAATGACTGCTTTAAATTATGCTAGAAATCAAGCTATGTCAATGACTTTAAATACCTTGGCAGTTGAATAAATTTTTTACAATATTTACTTTAATAGCTACAATAATAAGAGAATTATTAAAAGCAGACAAATGCATCCAAAACTACATTTTATTTGAAAAAAAAATTAAGACACAAAACCAAATCATATTGTATTGCTTATCTAAAAGTCTGAGTAAAAAAATAAAAGATAAAACTATCCTAATCGCCAATTTACTTTGATGGCCTAGTAAGTAGTGACGATTTTGCCTTCAAATTAGTTTTTTTCTCAAGAGGGTTTTTCAACAGTTCCCTTCTTACTGGTATTTTATTTCAGTCTGTCTGGTTTTTTCATCTGACACCTGTCAGTTGCTGCGAAACTTGTGCAGAGTAACAATAGTTTTTTCTCAGTCTGCTACTTGTGAGGCTCTGCGTGACGATTGACAGTGTGATCCGAGGCTATTTTGGATGGAGTATGCTCGTGTGGTGTATGAGAGATAGTGATAGTCACTTGTAGGTGTTAACGGCTTTGGTTACAAAAACTACTTTTTAGTAATGGAAATGGCTATTTACAGGTACGGTACCTGCAAACAATTGGCTATAGGCTATACAGATACTGTACATGTTAGCAACTGGTTATGTATATATACTGCACCTACAAGCCATTACTTTTCAGGCACATACGCCAGCAGTGTGAATGCAAGAACAACACCTATGGATTTTGCATAAACTGAAAAATGTGCATTTTAGCCTTTTGGGACACCCTGTATGTAAAAGATCTCTGGTATAGTACCACGCATATAAGACATAATGTTATTTTGAATATGCTCTTATGCTATTCTGAATAGCAGTATGCCTTACATGTGTGGTACTATACCAGAGATCTTTTACATACAGGGTGTCCCAAAAGGCTCAGTCCCGCCTCACAACTTTTGATGGGGTTGTAAAGAAGATGGTGACACTCTGGGAATGTATGTTTGGTTAAAGGATCTACATTTGTGTGCAACCGGCATTTTGCCAACCCCCGGGAGAGGCCCTAACTGGAATTGGGGTAGAGAAATACCTTCTTTGAAAAGTCTTCATTAGGCGAGTCAAGTGCCACAATGATAGCTTCTGTACAATATGCCTATCCAAAATGGCAGCCGGTCAAACATTAGGAATTCCTGTGCATTCCTATATATTATCAGGCTAAAGACATCGTAGAGGAAAGGGACGTAGGTGGCAGCAAACTGCTTTGTTCAATTTGGTTGGTTTATACAACATCTTTGCAAGGTCGGTCAGATTATTATTAGAAGCATGCCGGAGGGGAAAGCACTGAGGCCCACACTCTGGGTTTCAAATCTCAAAAAGACGTTGTTGGTGTAGCCTAATACAACCAAACTGAACGAAGCATTTTTCTGCTACTTACGTTCCTTTACGTGGTCTTAAGCCTGAGTGACACATACGGATGCAGAGGAAATTTCTAATGTTTGACCGAGCACCATTTTGGATGGGCTTATCGTATCGAAGCTGTCATTGTGGCACTTTACTCGCCTAATGAAAACCTTTCAAATAGGGTATTTCTCTACGACCCATTT
The DNA here is from genome assembly GCA_023313725.1 of Lithobius niger. Taxonomy (NCBI): domain Eukaryota; kingdom Metazoa; phylum Arthropoda; class Chilopoda; order Lithobiomorpha; family Lithobiidae; genus Lithobius; species Lithobius niger. The sequence goes on from JAHWFP010089877.1 coordinate 27,370, forward strand.
CATTGGATTTTTTTGGAGTTGGGAACCCTGGGGCCCATCCGGGGAGGGGGGACAGCCAAAATGCCAGTTGTACACAAAGGTAAGTCCTTTAACAAAACCTATATTGTCCCAGTATCTTTATCTTCTTTCAACCCCTGCAAAAGTTGAGAGGCTGGGCTAGCACAGGGACTGGTATTGGGACAGGATAAAATGCACATTTTTCAGTTTATGCAAAATCCAGAAATCCACATTGTGTTCTGAACACCAAATGTTTTAGAAACCTTGTTCAGTGACTTCATCAAACAACGTGAACTCTGAAGTCAGGCTGTTCAAATGTGTTGTATGCAGCTATCTGCGGCCAGCATTTCATGATATTTTCTGGTCTAACCTTTGTTACTGGTATTTATTGCCCTTAAAAAGTCTAAAAATGTATTTGAACGGCATATTTAATGATTAATTCAGGTGATCTGTTCAGACAAAATGCTCAACGATGTTGACACTACATGCCAACAAAACATTTTAACACTATAGCCTATCCCTGAATACTTTAGTATTGTTTATCAGATAACCTCGGACCATTCCTGATCCCATTAATGGCAGGCTCATGTTATTTTGCTACCTTCATTGATCATAAAAGTCGTTTCATACAAGTTGCATTTTTGAAAAGCAAAGACGAATTATTTGAGAAATTCAAAGATAAAAATTAAAGGCTGAGGCCACTACTTGTTTTAGAATTAAAGTTTTCAATCGGATCATGGCAGGAATATAAAAACACTCAAAGACATGAATTGATGGTGGAAAATAGCATACATCATCAGTTTTCACCCCCTTACTAGCTAAAAGAAGTGGAGAGGGCTAATCTGACAGTTTCATGCGAGTGACACTACTTCAAGCCATGCTCCCAACAAATTTCTGGGCGAACTAGTGAATAGCAGTTTTTATAAGAATGTGCATAATAAATCCGTTACTCCTTAACTAACACGGGAGAATAGTCAATTCAAGCTTACAGTTAAATATTTTGCAGCCGTTGAATGTCTCTGTTTTGCCTTAAAGCCACCTTTACTAGGTTCCAAGGTTCGAAGTTATCATCAACAGAAACATTACATTTCAAGAACAGATTCTTGGTTCGAGTAAACTTTGAACAACAATTTAAACAAGCCTTAGATTTTTTGATCATCAACCTTGCTTGTAATTCAACGGAGATTGAAGATAAGGTTGATCTACTTCCAGTGACTCCTGTGAGAGGAATTCATGGTCCATCTCCACATCCTTCGTCGCCTAGGTCAACCATGACTAATTAGATTCAATAAACTGAATTGAGACTAACAAGAAACTGTGCACAAAAAAGAAGGAATAACAATTCTAGTACAGCACAGAAGAGTTATTCAGAAGTGGCAACGAGTAATCAAATTTTTACCGAAGCTTCAGAAAATCAAGAAAATGATAATGATGACGATTATATTTGCGTTATATGGTATTCCTGAGAAAACGAAGACAGTCACCGAAGCACTTAATAATCCTACTGCAAGTTTATGGCGAATTGTTATGAATAATGAGTATAGGTCATTACTAGCTAACGGAATTTGTTCGTTAGTTGGCCTACCACCTGGTGCTAGATCCATTGGAAGCAAGTCAGTTTTGGACATAAACAAAACAGTTGTAGGTGAAGTTGAGTGCTATATGAAGGGCTCAGTCACAAAAGTTTAATCTCAAATCTATGGGTCAGAATTTTTCTAGACATACTCACTGATGGTGGGGCTTCCCACAATCAAACTTTCGGTTACTGTTGCAGTCCAGATGTGCATGATTATAGACCAGTATGACATCAAACAGCGTTTTTAAATGGCTATATTGGAGAAGAGGAACTCATCTTTATGGAGCAACCATAAGGTTGTGTGATTCTGGGCAAGAAGAAAAAGTTTTTCACATCATTAGTAGCCTCTTCGGTCTTAAGCAATCCGGCCGCATATGGTGTATCCAGTTTGAGGAAGAAATGTTGAAAACGGCATGAGTAGGTGCCTCTCCTATACTTCCTATATACGTTGTGGGACGGACATATGTATTCTGACCATCTACATCGATGACGTAGCCGCAATCACACCCAATCACAAGATGCAACAGCTTGCATAGACAATCCTCAAAAACAGTTTTGAGATAAGGTCATTATGTACATTAAAGTATATACTTCCTAAAAGCATGCATCTGATCCTCGATTCTTAACCAGACAGAAAATGTTATGAAAGTTCTCAAGTGCTTTGGCATGCAAGATTGTAGGCTCATGTCTACACCTGTAATTCCTTGTTCACAAGAAACTCAAGTGCCTATTGAATGCGAAGATAGAATTCCACTACAAGCACTCACGTGTTCAGTTTTCTACACAGTGAACGCTTCACATCCAGAGATAACCTTCGCAGTAGACAGCTTGGCTCAACATATTTGTGCTCTAAGTAATAAAGAGTGGCAAACTTGAAGGAAATATTACGATTCTTACAAGGAACCAAAAACTCCAAAATTCCAGTGTTACCTGATTGATTTTGGTTTGTATTGCCCCAATGAAAATATATATTACCTAATTTTATCATTCTCCTTCTCATAATGCTGTTTCAATTAGAGAACAATCTAAGATTTCTCTCCGGCCGGTTACCCTCTGCACACGTTTCTGCGCAGCCTCCTTAATATAAAAGCCTGAGCGAAGCGAACCATCTTACCTTTTCTACCTCAATTGTGCCCAGATGGTGACAAGAGGGGAGGAGGGTGGGAAGAAGGTAATGTATATATTTATACGGGCAATAGAAACCAAAATCAACCAGGAAACACTGGTATTTTTAATTTTCCAGTTGCCATGAAAATGTCCATTACCTAATATTAATATTCCACAGACCTCATTAAAGGTGGCGGGAGTCAGCTTGACCAGGCCCCCAAGGGTAGCAGGCGGACCCCCATAATGTTATTGAGAGGAGCCAGCAGGGAGGTTATACCATTTGGCAGACAGCAATGAAAGGCCCCACACAGTATAGTCCGTCAGCATGATGAGACATATCATGTAAGTAGTGTGAAGAAAAGACGGACGGGTGACGCCAGAACGCTGCTTCCATGATGTTGGAGACTGGAACATTGCTGCAGAGAGCCCAGGACGTTAATATGGTACGTAGTTTGTGAGCCGCAACTCGGATTCCTTGATCCGCACAACTTATGTGCAGGGTGTCATAGGCTTGAACGATGACAGTTTTGATCTAGGTGGCAATCATCCTGGAAGAAGTTTCGCAGGTTCTGGATGCAAAGGGAATAAAAAGCGGCGAGGTGACCTCGTCGGACTGCTTTGGGTGCCTTTAAATATAATTTCAGGGATCAAACTGGACAGAGAGCACGTTCTTGATCGATGCCGAAGATTTTAGTGAGGGTCGGACTAATGAATGGTTTGGAGCACTCGGAAGGCTTCTGTGTCTTGGCTCTGAATGATGCTCGGAGGTGAGGGTAACCCCAGAGTTGTTATCTAAAAAGAAACAGTCAGCCGCATTGACGGAAAGAGCTTGCATTTCACTACAGCGGAGACAGGCTGCAATAGCGATGAGAAAAACCATCTTGCGAGTCATGTGACTGAGAGGACAGGTGGAGAGCGGCTCGTAGAGAGTACCAAATAGAGCACTGAGGACGATGGAAAGGTCCCAGTCCGGGAAGGTCTTGCACATCCATGGACGATCAATCAAGAACGATAGGATCATGGAAGTGATTCGAAAGTCATCGATAAAGTGGAAGCAGCCGGCCACTTTAAAAACAGCATTGAGGGCGGAGTGGTAAACGAGTATGGTGGAACCACACAGTTCGTCATCAAAGAGAAGTGTAGGAAGCAGAGGAATTCAGGGACAGAGGGACCAATTGGATTAACCTGTTGTGTAGAACACCAACGAAACCAACGGCACCAGTGACTGTCGTAGATCTTAGAAGTGGAGGCTTGGACTGCTCTGGAGGCGATGCGCAGGGCTTAAACTGGAGAAACTTCTGTCTTTTCAAGAAGTCGGATGATAGTAGCCACCCGTATAACTGCAGGGACTGTGGTTGCCGGTGTCGAAGCGTTGCGCTGGGTTAGTTGATTCGGATACAGAGGGAGAGATCAGGGGCAAGCAATGAGAAGATTGAGGAGAGCCGGGAACTATGCTGCTGTAGACCAATCCAGTGCTACAAGCAGGAATCGGCTGAAGGTGGTGGCAATTTTCCGCAGGACGAATGGTAGTAGTTTGGGCTGAAGAAAGCATATGCTTAGAGGTAGGTCCAGTCTAGCGTTAGAGCGTCGACCGCCCAGGCTCGAGGGTCTGGAATCAGGCTGACGAAGTAGGGAAGTCTGGCATTAAACCTCGTGGCAAAGCAGTCTAGCATGGGACGGCCCCAAAGCTTGAATAAGGCGTCGCAGATCGTGGAGTGTAGGGTCCAATCGCTGAAAGGTGGGGATCGACGAGAAAGGGTATCGGTTATCAAGTTGCGATTCTCGAGAATGTGCAGGGGAAGCAGACGAGTGTGAAGGGATATGCAGAGGTGAAAGATATTGGACGTTAGTTTGTAAGGTGATCGGGAGCGGGTTCCTCCTCCGCGCCGCAGATAAGCGACTACAGTCGTGTTGTCGATGTGAACCTGGACAACCTTTATGGCAACAAGATGTTGGAAGTGATGGAGGCCGTGAAAAACGGCTCTGAGCTCGAGAAGATTGAGGTGATCGGAATTGGCTGGATCCCAGGTTCCTGATGTTGTCATGTTGCCAATGTGCGCTCCCCAGTCATGGCTGGACGAATCGGTGAACAAATGAAGGTCCGGGATGGGTTCGTGGAGTGGCATGGGATCTGTCAGGAGGGTGACGTCCATCACCAGGCCAGTGTTGAGAAAGGGAAGCAAGGGCTGAGGAGTCGAAGGGGTTGCGAGATTCCGATAGCGTGATCGCCCAATTCGTCTGATCGGAAGTAAAGAAGTGGCTGAGCCAACCAGCGGCCGTACGAGATCAAGTCGGCAAGAGGGTCGATGGTACCGATAATGGAGTCCAGGTCCCGTAGAGAGTAACGGGGCAGGCGGAGAAAGACCTGAGTGCTGGATAGGAAGTTTAATACACGGTCTAGAGATGGCATGACAGTTCCTTGGCGAAGGTTGAATAATACACCTAGAAAGGTGAAGTATTGTCTGGGACATAGTCGACACTTGGGGATGTTGATGCCCCATCCGAGCTTCGTTAAAAGAGACATGACGGTGTGTAAATTGGAAAGAAGGATGGCGTGATCATGTTCCAGCAGTAACCAGTCGTCGAGGAAGGCATGTGTACGAATGCCATGCTGGTGACGGTGGGCGAGTACTGGATGAAGGACAAGTGTGAAGACACATGTCAGGCCGAACGACAGGCATAGGAACTCGTAGACGGACCCGTTGTGAAGGAATCGAAACAGATGTCGCACGGAAGCGTGGAGAAGGATGTAAAGATAAGCATCGGCGAGATCCAGTTAAATTGTCCAATCGTTCAGCAGACGAGAAGCTCGGATGGACTCCGTTGTCTCAATCTGATAGTGTGGGTTGTTGATATATTGATTGAGAGGACGCATATTGAAGATTAGACGGGATACTCCCGTTTTCTTGGGACATAGGAAAATGTTGCTGTAGAATCCCGGTCGCATTGGGAACGGGACGATCCAGACTGTGCGCTTGCAAAAGAGATCTCGGATTTCAGGCAAAAGGTTGGAAAACGGAGGAAATTCATGGTCGTATGGGGGAGAGTCAACTGTTGGTGAACGGCAAAATTTTGGTAGGAATCCATCGGTGATTATAGAAAGAACTGTTGGGTCGGCAGTGACCGTTTCCCAGGCTTCCACTAAGAATTGCAAGTGACCTCCCACAGGTAATCAATATTTGGGGTGGCCACGATTCCGCGGTCCTGAGGAAGCATACCGTCATCGCCGGTATGGAGTGATTGCCTTACCAGGGAAGCGGTGACGTCCTCGTCCCTGGTTGCTCGGCCGAAAGGGCGATGCTGACTTCGGAAGTGAGGTTGGATGCTCGTCGTCCGTCTTTGAACCAGGAGGATCATCCTTATTGGTCCCTGAATGCGACTCCTTAGAGGGGCGAGGTTGCCTGCTATGGCGAGAGCGAAAGGACCTAGGTTTACGGGGGGAGACTGGGGAAAGTGTTGAGATCAATTTCGTGAAGCAAAAGTGTGGAGTTGAACAAAGCTCTGGTAAAACAGTTCATTGAATGATAGGTGGTGAAGCAAGCTTTGAGGAATACTTGGTTGATGAGACACGCCAGTTGTTTCGTGTCGGCCGGTGGGGGACCCATGTTTAAATGTTCACACAAAGCGTTTGCAGCTGTGTTCAAGACATTGACTTACGAGGCGGTCGTTGTCAAGAAGCACAAATACAGAACAGGACGGAACTGAAATCTATCTCGTTTTCTGCTCCAGGAATTCGGATTGAGGGATGGTATCAAAGTTTCGTGGATTAGTGGTGCCTTTCCCAGAGGGCCGAAAGACGGATGCCTCCTTCCCAGGCCTGGGAGGTGGAATCTCGATGTCAACTTCCAAGGGGAAACCGTTACCCAGGAGTAAACCTCCAGTTCGGAGTAGAAAGGTGAACTATGTTGTAGATTGGTCAAGACGGAGCGGCTGATGTGGTAGTTGGTCAAGTAGACCAAATCCAAGACCCCTGGAAAGACTACGGTTTTTGCTAGGTAGTCCAGTATCAGGAGCAGGTTTGTATAGGAAACAGTCCGGAACAATAGTTTCCATGGTCTTGAGTAGATCAGGAAGCGGGATATCCATTGGGTATGGTTCTCCTGGAAAGCCGGGGTCAGGGCCGCGGCGGCTTGGAGAGTAATAGGAACGATCATCTTCTTCATTAATGGAAAAGTGATCCGTAGGACGAGAAGCGGGCAGGTTGCGTTGAGGTGCCGGTGGGACTGCTATGGAGACAAGGTCGGGTTGGCCAAAGGGTCCGGGAGCGGGTTCCTCGAGTCGGAGTTGCTTCGTAGTGGACGTAACCCAAGAGTGGGTATAGGCTGAGGGAGCCGGAGGATCAGATGATGATTTGCGCTTGAATGTAAGGATTGCAGAATCCATGAGGGAATGAACCTGTTCCCGAGAAAGCTATTCGGCTGACAAGGAGGATTGGGAAGGTACGGATCATTGTGAGGACTGGGACGAAAGGTCCAGAGGACGTAGGAGCGGTGAAACAGCTTCCTTGGCGCCAATCTTGCGAGCCTTCGCTTGAAGTTTCAGTTTAGACTAGAGGTCCTTAACTCGTTGCAATTCCAACGAGATGGACCTGGAGCCTTGATCTCGTTGGGGCTGCAAGCATGAGATCGGTGAGGTGGTGGAGGTACCGCTGGCAGGAATAGCCGGAACCGTAGCAGCAGAGAAATGAACCAGAACGGTAGAGCAGAGCAGACTTTGGCTGGAATCCAGGAGCACAACGCTGTCCCCTGGATCAAGGAATTCCAAAGCTGAAACTGGTGAGGTAGGCGTTCCCAAGGCGTCCCTTTGGTACGAGGCTTCATAGTGGAATCAGGAATCGACGATCTTCAGAAACAGCACACCTTGTTCGGATGGTTGTAGAGAAGAAAAGATGAAACGGTTCGCTCTGCTCAGGCTTTTATATGAAGAGGTTGCACAGAAACGTGCGCAGAGGGTAGCAGGCCGGAGAGAAATGTTCGATTGTTTTCTAATTGAAACAGCATTATGAGAAAGAGAATGCTAAAAATAGGTAATGTACATTTCATGGCAACTAGAAATCAAAGTTTGGTAATTCATCCTGACTCTTCCAGACTTAAAATTTTCACAGGTGTTAGTCATGCTAGTGATACAGAAGCAAGATGCTCCAGAACTGGAATTGTCCCTACATACTGTGGTAGACGTTTTTGTAGGGTCTACTCTCCAATGATCAATGATGGAGAGAGAATACAACGCAGTATCTCAAGGCATTCAATAATGTCTTTGGACTAAAGAACTCGTACTTGAATTATCAATAACTCCAGTAGCTGAAGTAACTGACTTACTACAGCAAGGTTGTTTGCAGTCAGCTATACAGACAAATCCAGAATAAAACACGTTTATATAATTTATCATCACATCAGAACTGAGCATGTCGAAAATAAAAGCATTGAGATACATCATGTTTCCACAAAGATCAATGTAACCGATTTACTCACAAAAGCGCAACCAACTAACACCAAAATTATCTGTCTACTCTTTTATATGTACCGTCGTTTCACGTATAAAACCCACGGGTTATACAACGTTTTCTCTTCATAGATCAGGCTTGAGGGTTATATGCTTGTGCGGATTATAGAAGGGTTGTTTGCAGACGGAAACAAAATTTCATTTCTTGGATAATAAAACGAATTTTTGGCACTTTTGGTTAAATATGCATGTTTAACTGTGATCAGTGTACTAAATCCAAAGTTTGATGCACACCAGCGGCTGTTATGATAAAATAAGCATTAACTTTGTAATCAGTGGGGCCTAGCTATGGATTAATCAGGCTACTGCTACTTCCAGGAAGTGACGTCACTAGCATGTTAGAGCAAGGACAGACAGAAATGCGTACAGGAAGTTGGCATTGCAGCACTGAGTTGACAGTATGATGGCTTCCGTTTAAACGAGACTGGAGTATTACATCCGAATTCAAAAACAAAGGTCGTGCTTTTGCCGTGGAAAATGAAAACCGTCCTGTAGGCTGGGCGTTCAATAATCGTCGTGTACATAACTGGCACAAGAAAGAAGATGTGTTAAGCGTTGTCGTGGCAAGATAAAGTCTACGATTCTGGAAGAAAATTTAAAACGATGGGTGCTTTTGCAAAGAGAATGGCCGAGCCATTACCAAAGTAATTATTCGTTTAAAAGCACAAGAACTAGCCAAGAATCAAGAAATGTGAATGTTAATGGCAGCCTAAGTTGGTGTACCAAATTTTTATGACGGAACGGTTTCTCAATGCTGCAGCGGACAACTGTCGGCCAAAAATTGCCGGCCGATTGATGTGAAAAGTTATTGGCATATCAAAAGTTTGTCAACGACAAATTACAGATAATGCTTGTTGGATTAGACCAGCATTTTAACATGGACGAAGTACCACTGACATTTGATTTCCCAATGAGCAGAACTTTTAAGCAAAAAAGGCTAAAAAAAAAAAGGAGGAGAGAAAGTCCATTTTACTGTTGTGTTGCTCTGCAACCGGGAAAAAAATAAAGCCGATGGTAATTTTTAAATGTAAAACTTATCTTATGCGGAGAATAAAAAAGATGCGTTCGTGCAGTGCAACAAAAAATGTTGGATAAACGAAGATGTGATGAATATTTGGCTGGAAATTGATGACTTACACGTCTTGGTGCTTTTTTTCAACCAAAAAGTTTATTATCGCTAGATTCCATGCGTGCACACATCGGGGACGAAATCTGAACAAACTTTCAACGCGTTGCCACTGAGCTAGCAATAATCCTGGGATGCCTAACTAAACTACTCCAACCTCTTGATGTTGCTATAAATTGGAGTTTTAAGAATGGTGTTTGACAAAAATGAGAATTCTGGATGAATGAAGGGCTTCACACCTTTACTAAAATGAGGAAAATGCATCGTGCAACTTATGCAGAAGTTAGCAGTTGGGCGGCAAATGCTTGGAAAGCCGTGCCAGCAAATAGCACCACAAAATGTTTTCAGTGCAGCATGAGTAGCCCGACACCCGACGATAATGAAGCAGCCATGGCTGATGATAGAGGCGATGAACTAAACGATAGGGATGATGAATTAGGCCTACACCCATTAATATTTGAGCTTATTCTATAGTGATTCAGACCATTCGGATTTTGAAGGCTTTATTTAAGTACCGTAGTGTTTTGAGAGAGAGAGAGAGAGCCGATCTAGGCCTACCAAAATATACTTAACGATACATATTTTAGTTTCAGTCGTACGTAAGCTTTTTCACTGTATTTTTTAGTCTTCTGTACAGCAGTACTGGCTGAGAAGACTATTACAACGACTTTGTCGGTCCGTCCGTCCGTTGCCTTTTTCAACTTCGGAATGGTACCAGATAGAGGCGACCACAGTTTACAACGTTAGATTTAGTATCAAACGTTAGTTAAAAAACACAGCAAATTAAAACATCGTTACTTCCTTACAGCTAATAGGCTTCTTTGACGTAACTAAATGAAATAATAACATTTGATCATCGGATTGAAATGCGATGGATAACTCACTGCCGTAAAAACAAAAGGATTTTAGCTTCGTATAAAACGATCTTGTCGCATTGTTGCATGAATGAACAGGCTTACCGTCAAACCAAATTTTCCATTAGGATTATCTGCTACTCCGAAATTAAAACTGCAGTTAAAAAAATTAAGCCTAACAACTGAAAATTAGGCCTAAAATCACGTTACCACGACAACGTCAAGTTGCTGTGAGTCGCTGCTGGCTTTATTAACAGCACTATTACATTATGACATCTCTCCATTGCGTCTCTCCGTCACTTCCACTGATCTCTATTATAGGGTACATTGTGCATTACGTTGTAACTCTGTAACCGTGTTGCCAAAATGAATAGGCTTACTGTTACAATCCAAATTTCCTTTAGCTGCTACTTTCGAAATTAAAACTGTAGGTAAACATTAGGCCTAAAAGCTGGCAAAGATGCTTAAAATGTAACATAGGCCAAAAAGCTAACACATTTTTAACCGGCAATTGTGATGGTAACTAATTTTAGATTATATAATAGAGATAGCTGTTGCAGTGCGTGATAGAGGTGTGCGCCTCAACAATGGAATTGGCGGAACTGTACAGTAGACCGGTTGCGACAAGGCAGTCGCTGTAGCCGCTTGTTTTAAGTGTTACTACGCATATTACAATTAAAGTTTGGACTTAATTTACTTTCTTTTACTTCAACAAGTTTTTTATTAGAATATTTTTCAACTTAGTTTTATTAATTTCGCGTGTACAACCCATGGGTTATATGAGGGTGCGGGTTATATGAGCGATTGTTTACAATTTATAAGTCTATTTTTAGGCAGTGCATGTTATCTGAGAAGCGGATTATACACGTGGCATTACGGTATCTTGTCCCAGATAGATTCTTCCGTCATATGGAAGTTTTCAAGATGTTTAATGAAGAACGTCGGCTTCTTGGGGTGATTTTAAATAAGCTTCATGTGCAGCTGGACTTGTACAAACCGTTGAAGTAGATCCAGTTAACCTTTACACATGCACTGTTTTGTGACTCTCTGGGAGATTCTAGCAAGACTCAAAAGTGGAAAATGGACGCAGTAGCAGCTGTTTCCCTATCAATATTATAGTATTCAACACGTTTCTGCTATCCCGTTACTTTAATTCTTCAACGGCCGAAAGTTTTGGTACCCGTCAACCTTTTGGCATTTTTTGGGAATCCACGTTATTTTTAATTCCTTCAAAATGCTTGTTCATAGAAGAAAAAGACTATTTCAACCAGGGCTATCTACAGTACTGGCCGGATCTTGGATGAAAAATAGCATTACGAGACTGGGTTAGCAATATGGCCGCCGAAAACGCTACTTTCACGATGATTCGTTATGTTGCCTCATTCTGTCAACCGAGGGCGACACCGTACAAAAATGCTAACGTTCTTTCCCTTGCAACACTTTCTAGATACACGAACGTGTCGCTTTTTTTTCCCCCAAACGCAGAGAAATAGCTTAACTGTGGCTGAGTGATAGCTTAAAAACGATTTAAAAACACCTCAATACATAATAAAAATCTGCGACGTAAATCTACGTAAAATTTAAATTATATTTTGAAAACCGCTACTAGATGTCGCGACTCACCGTACAAAAATTCACCGATACGATTTACCAATTCCCGAACAGACCTCAAGAAATGGGACTGTCGTGGCGTCCATTTTGTATACCCCCTCTAATTCGTTGTAGATCGGGCCAGTTAGTTTACTAGCCATGTTTCAACACGAAGAATGGACACAGATGCCGACAGATGGAGCTGGTCTGTTTCGACTCAGCCGACGGAAGCCCACTGCGATAGCTCTGTTGGCTGTGAGTAGTTGAAGCATCTGCGGCTTTAGCTGGCCACTACTGTCGTA